>NW_020769363.1:354101-404500 GCF_900518735.1 Pseudonaja textilis
GGGGGGCAAAAAGACCAGACCGGAGAAGAAAGGGAGGGAAAAAGAAAAAAAAGCCACGGGCTAGAACAAGATCTCAAAAAGCATTTTTTTTTTAGAGGTAAAGGATAATGGATAGTGCATAATTAAAGAAAGATTCTGCAAGAGTACATAAGATAGTATTGTAGTATTTGCATTTGAAATAGTTTATTGGAATATTTAATAAAATATTAATGTTTAATAATGATAGATTTCAATATTTAATAAAATATTAAGGAGAATGTGTAAAATGATTAACGTTTAGTTATAGTTTAATTCATTATTGTCTTAATGTTATTATAAACTTAGTACTTTATTTTCTTCTTCTAAAATAATGTACTAATCAGAATTAGAATTAGAATGGAAATTATATATTTAACTATACTATAAGTTTATTATTCTTTTATTTTAAGATTTAATATGTAGAATGTACTATGCAGAATCAGGATGGAAATTATGTATTATTTTAAGTTTTACTTTAGGGGAAGGCGTCACACTTTAAAAGTGATTACAGGGGAAATTTTTTGCTAAAGAGAAGAGATAAATAGATGATTGGAAAAGAACGGACAAAAAATATAAGCATAATGATTTTGAAATAAGATGAAATAAATAAAACATATTTAAGAGAGTGAAAAGATGGGAGAAATTATATAAAATGGTTAATAAGATATGAATGGTATATAAGGTGAGCATGAATTTGATTTAGGTCTGTTAAAAAAGATGTAACCCGGGGCTAAGCCACTTTTCAAAAGAAGTTTTATGTTTTGTGTTTTGATTAGTTATGTTTGATTGATTAGTTTGATGTTTGATTGCGAATTAATAAAACCTTGGAGGAATGAAACTAAAGGGAGAGAAATTTGGAAAAGACATGTATAAATGACAATTAAGGAGGTTTTATTTTTTTTTATGTCTTGTTTTATGTTATGTATTTTGTGTGTTTATGATTGATTGAGAATTACTAAAACTTTGATAGAAAGAAATATAATTGAACAAAAATGAAGGGAGAAATAATGAGAAATTTGAAAAAGATAAATATGTGTAAATGGAAATGTGATAATGTGGAACTATGTTTTAAAAAATGCTTTATGCCTTGTTAAAATTTATAAGTAATTCTTAGAAAGGAGGTTTTATACTTTTATGTTTTATGTTTTGTTTGTCTTCAAAAATCAATAAAACTTGTTTCTAAAAAAAAAGAATAGGCTGGACAATATTTAAATGGGGTAATATAAGACTCCTGTCTTGAGCAGGAGGTAAGATTTGAAGATCTCCAAGTTTCTGTTCCAACCATGTAACTCTATGTTTCTAAAGTTACCAAAAGGTGATCTACTCCAGCTTTATGATATTATATATTCAATATTTGTGCACAAATACTTCCCTCTCTTTCTCTCTCTTCCACACAAAAGAGTTCATTGGCAAGCATGATAATTATAGGTATCCAAGGACTTAACACTTTAATCAAAATGGTGCAGACACTGTCACACTGTGAGCTTCTTTGCTTTCATAAATATCACAATACATGCACAAAAGGGGCAAAGTTTGCATTGTGTCAGCACAATGATGTTCTTGTTATGTGTCTCCCCCTCCATCAAATGTCACTGATGTTAACTGATTCAGATGCTTTATTAGGTGAAAACGATATCATAACTCCTTTAAAAAGCCATTTATCTTAGTTTAAACATCTATGATAAAGCTGCTATTCTGTGTCTCATCTTCCTTTCTGAGTAGTTTTGCAGAAAAATTAATCAACTGGATACATTCTCATCTAGGTTTATACCTAGTTTGAGATCAAAACTGCTATCATTTGGCTATTTATATATTATCATGACCACATCAGAGCCTGGGTCCAAGGAGGAGAATGAGATGGAGCTAGGGCCTACAGAGGAAAATGGTGTGGCCTCTCTAGCCCTGGAGGAACAAACGGAGGAGCAAGATGAGGCAGTCCCAGGTCCCTCAGGCCTGGGAACGGTTGCCAGTAAAGGAGAGAGGGTGCAGAATGACCAAGAAAGGGGAGAGGAGAAGGGAAGCAGAGGAGAGACAGAGCTCCAGTGACAAGCAATTACCTCCCCCACCCAATCCCAGAGAATGGAGAGGAGGCAGAATCAATGCAGGGCGATCTGATGACTTGGAAGCCCCTCTTCACTAGGCTCACCTGAGATATTAGATTTAGAGATGCCATTGGGAGGGGCGCTTGTTGGGAACAAGGGTTGCCTTTTTTCAGCCTCACCTGCTATTACCGACATCTGAATACTGTGCCTTGCCCTGCTTGCCTTGCCCTGTTTGTCTTTCTTACTTGGCTATGTACAAGTCTACAGTGACACAGTTCTGCTCTGGGTTGTGCTGCAGTCCCAGTGAACTCTTCCTGTGGCAAGGACTCCCTGGGCCCAAGTTCCCTGAACTATGGCTGCCTCAGAACTCTGCTGCTTCTCTGGACTAATAGCAGCCAGGAACTATGGGAGGTGCATGTTTAGAGCTTTGCTCCTGGACCTGCAGCGAACTGTGGGACTTTGGGGGGAAAGTTGGAGCAATAAAGGGGAATTAAGCCTTTGTTCTGGCTGTGTTGCTTCCGTGCCCAGCCCCGGGTCATCCCACTATGCTTGTGAACTGATTCGGTTCTCAGAAGCTTTCAATATACTGTAATTGATCCAGTACCCTTGAGGGTTTTTCACTGGGTTTAGAGGACACCTGCTAATTTCAGAGCACCCTTTCACTGAAGCATATAGCATATACAGGTAGTCCTCAACATATAACTATTATTTTAGTGACTGCTTAAAGTTTACAATGCTGCTGATAAAAGTCTGATCCTCACACTTATAACTGTCACGCTACTCCCATGGTCACATGATCACAATTTAGGTGCTTGGCTCACATGTATGACCAGTTGCAATGTCCTGTTGTCAAACGATCACCATTTTCAACTTTTTCTGCCAATTCCTAGCAAAAAACACCCATTCAGAAGAATGGGTTCTCACTTATAACCATGGCATTAGCTTAATGACCATTGTTAAAATGGCCATAAACCCAGATCTGATTCAACTTACAATCACAATGACTTATAATGTAAATTCCAATCCTAATTGTGATCATAAGTTGAGGATTACCTGTGGGCAGCTTTTGGATAGAGTAGGAGAAATATACTTCCATTTAATCCTATAATGGAAGATGGGAATTATTTGCGGAGACAGGGAGAAGAACCATTGCCAGACCAATGGTTGAATGCATGGCAGCTTAGCCCACAGAAGTGCTTTTTAGGAGAATTACCTAACAAGGCTGACAAATCCAGGCAACATTGAAGTATTATTAGCATGTATTGCCTCTACTGTCTTAGGTTCTGGAAGGGACCTGACTTTATTCCAAGGCCTAGGCTTATGGAGATCATGTTTATTATTATAGCTGGTTTTTATCCAAGATGTCAAGTTTTGCTGTTACCATTTTTATATGATGTAAGCTGTCCAAAGTCTTTTGAAATGGGCAGTTATAATAAATATAAATGTAAGCATAAGAAGGAGAAGGAGGCACTACTTTGATATCATTGTGGGGCTTGAGCGCTTTGAACAGGATGAGAACTATGCCAGAGATTCAATTATAATGGTCAGGCTTCATCAGAGAAGCCAGATGAAGATTGCCGATATGCTGAGGCATAATTAACAGAAACCCATACCAAATTGATCATTGTCCAGGTCAACAAGGATATAACCAGACTTAGGTCAACAACGACTACACTGGACCTCTGGAGGAAAATTGGAGACCCGATGGGGGAAGGGGGAAAGGAATAGTCAGAACAAATGTTGCAGTGCCTCTGCAGTTCTTCGTAAAGGTGAACACCAGACACATGGCTGTAACATTTATAACTTTGGGACTGGGTTGTAAGTACTTTGGGGGGGGATGCATCATAGCTTTGAATGGTCGCTAAGTGAATTGTTGTAATTCGGGGATTACCTGTAATGCTAGAAATAGAAGAATAGAAGAAAAAGAAAGGGAGAAAAATCACAAAACATACAGGCATGCAAAGAGAAGAATGACTGTGGCACGAGAAAGCAAAAGTAAAACCAAATAGTAATAGGTTCCTTAGATATAATCCCAAACCATCTGAAGCATCACTTGAACACCATCACAACTAACAAATTCTCATCCATCAATTGCAAAAAGCGATTTTCCTTGGAACAACTTACATCATGCAACAGTAACTTTAATACAGATAATCCTCGAGTTATGACAGTTCACTTAGCGGCTATTCAAAGTTATGTGATACCCCCAAGTATTTACGACACAGTCCTGAAATTACGAAAGTTGCAGGACCATGGTTCACCCTTATGAATGATTACAGAGGCACTGCAACATTCACCTGGCCCATTTCCCCCCTTCCGCTCTCCACAACTGCTTCCCCGCCTCCCATCCTGCCATGCCAGATTCTCCTTGCGAAGATCTGTCTCCTCTCTGCCGCTGTTTCTTTGAGAGCAGGGCGATTTCGCATCCAGCATCCAATTGGCTTGCAAACACTTTTCACATGCCAAGAATGAAATGTTTGGGGCGCTGTGATCACATGGCCTGAAGTCCCGCAAGATCACAGCTCCCAGAACATTTCACTTCTGGCACAAAATGTTTGCAAGCTAACAAGACACTTTGAGGCAACACGATTTTGTGATCTTATGCGGCAGAGAGGCTGGAGAGAAGACAGTCGCTAGATCTTTGCAAGGTAAATGACCCCGTGCGGCAGGATGTGGGTGAGGGAAGCAATTGCATGAGGTATCTCAGTGGGTCAGGGAATGCCTTGGATGGTCTTAAGCAGGTGGCCTGTTCCATCATTAGCCCCCCCTCCATGGCTTTCCCCACCTTGAGACACTTCATGTACACTTAACAACCAGTGCATTTGATTAGCGAATGAATGGGTGAAAGCAGGGACTTTTCATGTTCATTTTACTTGATTCACTCCAACAAATCCTAATTGGCAAACTCCATTACATTTGTAATTTAAGGACTATCTAACAACAAAATCTGCTTATTTCAGGTCCTTGGGAGAGACTTGATAGGCGGACACAAATCTAGTCTAAACATCTGGCTGTGCAACCAACAATAATAATGGAAAAAATTCTTGGTAGCAGAATTCCTAACATTGGATAGGGTTGACCACTTTTCAAGAACCAGATTTGTAACTGGATGAATTTGAGAATTTTTGTGTGGAATCACAGGTGGCAGAGATAGCCAGGTATGTCTTTTATTAACTTTGGTTGATATAACAAATGTGATCCTATCTAGATGAAGAAATGCATGAACTTATAGTAGTCTAATTTCTGTAATTTATTCTATATGGGACAGATTTTGAAGGGAATCTGGGAAGTTCAGTTACCAAATGGAAATACTTAGATCCTGGATAGTTGCTTTTATTTCCATGTCCAATTTGTTCAATTCATTAAATATTTAATATATAAATCCATTAAATATTTAAACAATGCCATAACGTGATTATTTGAAGGATATATAAAACTATCTATGATTTATGTCGATGTAATGGAAGTCATGTTTGAAGATTCACAGAAGCCCTATTTCTGGGATACCATTTAGACAAATTACCACTAATGATAAGCTTTTCAGTGGTCCTGTTTCCATATCGAATTCCAGAAAATGCTGCTTTCTGGGGTTGCTCTTGAGAGGTGTTTTTTTTTTTTTTTTTTTGGGGGGGGGGGGGAGTCTTTGGATTTCAATTCAAAATTTTTGATATGTTAATTGTTATATATGCCACTTTTGCTATTTAACTTTAAAACTAGTTCTGATTTATTTATAATAAAGCAGACCGCTAATTTAAATAGCTAATTAGATATTCCAAACACAGAGATGAAATTATGAAGTTAAATTGTAATGTCAAACACAGAGATGAAATTATGAAGTTAAATTGTAATATGTCAATTAATGTAAAATATACATGACAATCTGAGCTATTCTCATACAGTAACACTGTTAACCGAATAAGTTTGTAAAACATTATGTGGCCAAAATGTCCTGCTCAGCCAGCCTACTTTAAATTTGAAAGGTTTACAGATTACAATACAGAAATCAAATGGTCCATTTTATGGTTCAATTACTTTATGTAAGGTTGAAATAGGTCACTCTGATGTTGGGACACTTTCAACCATTACTGGATGTTTGTAAAAAAATAAAAATAAAAATCAAGCAATTTGGAAGAAAACATAATCAACAAAGCATCTTCTTTGACCTCCCTCTTGGGGCAATTTACATTTTGCCACTGTGTTCTCTTCCCCTCCAACGAAATAGGTCTAAAATGAGCCTGTTTTACATAGCCTCTTACCTGCAATTTTCACCTTATTCTCAGTGAATCCAAAACAGCAACCCCATTTTAGAGGGGATGTATTTTGAGAGGTGGCAGGAGACTGAAATCTTTTCAACTGAACACAGTAACTAGCAACCTTACTACATTCTCATATGTTAGGTGATAATTGTTCTCATTTTACAAAAACCATTTCATCAATTTACTAATGATTTGAAAAGTTTGGTTGTCTTGCTGGACATTCCTAACATTGGATGGGGTTGACCACTTTTCAAGAACCAGATTTGTAACTGGATGAATTTGAGAATTTTTGTGTGGAATCACAGGTGGCAGAGATAGCCAGGTATGTCTTTTACTTCAGTTTAAAAGTTTCTTTTGACACAATCAGTTTTTGCAACAAAGTCAAACATTTTCATTGATTTATTCACTCAAAGCAAAATAAAACAAATTTTAAAAATAAGAATGTTTATTTTTATTTTAGTTTGTGAAAAAAGAGACAGCCATCTCGATCTCTGGAACTAAAATTTTATATTGTACACTAAGCTTTCTTTAGCCTCTGCTAACATTGTCAGAGTGTAATACTACCATTAAGGAGATATGTGCCTTTATATAACATTAACCAATGGCCATTGTGCGCATGACTTTGACAGCATTCTCTCTAGTTCTCTACCTCATCCCAACGGACTTCCGTTTTAAAGGCCCCTTTGGTTTGTGCATACAAAGCAGGACTGTAAAACATTAGATCCAGTTATATAACTTTATAATAGACTATATAATTTAGCCTTGTTGTGTCTCTTTTACAGTTAACAAAATCTGAAAATTACAAAAACTACTGTTGGATCCACTAACTATGGACTGCTGCGATTGCAAATATGATTTGGGAGAATAGGGGGGTTAATATTTCAGATCTTGTTTAATAAAATGTTAGAGCCATTTTATGTGTGATTAGCACTGATCTGCTACTATTTCTGCATCTGCACAGGAAATGAATATAATTACTACTTTCAAATAGATTTATGAATACATCTTCAAAATTACGGAAGTATGCACATCATCTTACAAAATACATTATACCTTAGAGCAGGGGTGTCCAACCTTTCACCTTCCCTGGGCCACATTAGAAGATGAAAATTTGGTTTGGGCCCCACATAAAATAAAATAACAGTAACGATACCTGATCATCCAAAAAAAACCATAGAAAACATAGTTAACATATTAAATTTATTTGGAAATGAAGTTAGTGAGATGTTTTTATTATTTATTATTTATTAAAAATTATTTATTTTTTATCACGGTTTATCACGTTTTATTTTCCGGCCAAATTTTGCGGGGGTGGGGGGGAGGGGGGGGAGAAAGCTCGCCTGCCTCGCGCCTACCTCTCCTCCTGCAAATGGCCCAGCTGGATGCGGCAGGACTGGAAGGCAGAAGCAGCAGCGGCGGCAGAAGCAGCGGTGGCAGAAGCAGCAGTGGCAGTGTAGTTGTGCACCTCTTTGAGTCTTCTGATAGAAATAGTTCTATCAGTGAAAGGAATGCTGCAGATTTCATTCAGATTTCTATATAACATTTCTTCCTACTGATCACCATCCAACAATATCATTGTATAATATTCATTACTATCATTGACCACTGCCTAAGATGGGTTCAAAATATGTGATTTTTTTTTAAAAAAATCCAATACTGTTCAAGGTGGAAATTAGGGAACATCAAAATATTTTAAGACCCATTTGAACATTTAAACAAATCAAAGAAATCAGCTATAGGGCAACATTCATTATGAGGAAATCTGTGTTAGCATGGCAGATTTTGCTCTCTTCACTTCCCAAAATATACTTTAGAGCAGAGTTCCCCTTTAAAAACACCCATTAATATTTGCAGATTTCTAGATCCAGAATGGTAGCTTTATGTTAATACCACTAATCATAACCGTGTGTCTAATCTTTACTCTTGTCAGATTACTATCAAATTATAATGTTGCTACCGCTGTTGTTATAATTACTATCCAGATTTCAAATGAAATCACTGGAAAGCCTATGATGGCAATATCCTAAATCATTCTGTGGAAACAGCTAAATTATATAAATAATATTTAACTTTGGTAAATTAAATGTAATCTAAAAAGAAGTCAGCAAATTTATAAAATAGTAAGACATTGACTTTCCAGGCAATTTTTGACGGCCTGTATCCAAATAAATTATAATTTTAATGGTTAGATGTCAGGAAGCTTACAGATTTTCAGCTTACTATTTAACTTCAGCTAGCCTTTGAGTCTCAGCCTCATTTAACCCGAAATGATCTTGTAAGAAAACAATGAATACCATTTTCAACTCCTAAAAGGCAGAATATAAAACTAACATAAAAAGAATATATAAAGTCCTTAGCTATTTTTCTGAGTTAAAATGCTATAGTAGGCCTGTCAAACTGGTGGCCCGTGGGCTGGATGCATTTTTGTCTTTACCACGCTCATCCCAGCTCCGTAAAGACAAAAAATGCTGCAATACATCGTGATACATCATATGATGCAATTGAGTTTGTCAAGCGTGGGCTAGAGCAGGGGTTGCCAACCTTTTGGACCTCAGGAACTACCAAACTCATAATTTTAGATCCCAGGGACCACTAACCGGTTCTGCGGGCATGGCCTAATGTGTGGGTGTGGCTCGGTGGTCATGTGACTGACTGGCTGGACATGGCTTGTATGTAAATATTATAAATATTTATATACATATTGAATTTTTTGTAAAAAAGAGCAACTTTTACCCAAAATGAGGCAAAACAGGCAGACAGATTGAGTTGCTCACAGAATCACAGATTCATTCAGAAATCTATCTATCTGCCATTGGCTAGCTCAATCTGTCACATAAAATTTGCTTGCAAGCAAACTCATAAAATTTACTAGCAAGCAAATTCACAAAATTAACTCACAACACACCATGTATGTAAATATTGAATTTTTTATATAAAAAAGCAATTTTTACCCAAAATCAGGTAAAGCAGGCAGATTGAGTTGCTCACAGATCCATTCAGAGATCTATCTATCTGCCATCGGCTAGCTTAGTCTCTCAAATTTGCTTGCTGTGAGTCTGCACTGAATTTGCTTGCAAGCAAACCTTCAGTCCTAAGGGAAGCAGAGCCGAAGATCTAAAGACTAGCTAGAAAGCAAGAAATCCAACCATTTTCTGCTTCCTAGCTAATCCAAATCTCCCAGCACAGCAGAACAGATGCTGGTCGGAAAAAGGAAAAATAGCAATTTTAGCAGGCAAGTTTGCTGGGTAAGGAGTGAGTGGGTGGGGAGCATACCTGCAGGCCATGTGGGCGGTGCAGCCTTGTGTTTCGCAGCCTGGATTAATTGCTTTAGGGGTGGTGTGCTCTGGGGGTGACATTTCTCTGCAGCCCACCAAAATTTTCTCAAGGCCCACCAGTGGGCCGTGGCCCACCGTTTGGTGACCACTGGGCTAGAGGATTGCTTCTGTACTTTAAAATAGAGCTGAATAACTTGTAAAATCACTGGGAACTATCTAGGTTCTCTGGAGTAATGCATGAATGAAATATTTCAAACAACTATAGATATTTCTTGTTTAGCAACCAAAACTGGGATCATCAACATAGCCACTAAGTGATGCAGTCACTAGTAAAAAAGAAAAATCACATGACAGTGACTACACTTATAGTTTTACTTCAGCCTTCTTTTGTCCCTATTCTCTACAGTTTGGAACACTCACCCTGGTGCTCATATAATTACAGGTCGTCCTCTCTTAAGTACAGTAATTGGGATCAGCAACTCTGTTACTAAGCAACGTGATCATAAAGTGTGACATCACATGACCTTGTAGATAGCAATTCTGGTAGTTCCAACTGCCATCATACTATCCTTTCAATATATATTGCTTGTTGTGTGCCTGCTTACTTTTTTATAACCCTCTTCAATCTCTTTGGTGTATTAGGGAGAGGAGGAGAAAAATCAGGTCAGGCACAGGAGACATTGCAACAACACTATAGTTGTTAAATTAGTGACATGGTTGTTAAATGAATCTGGCTTCCCCACTGGCTTTGTTTGTCAGAAGGTTGCAAAAGGTGATCACATGACCTAAGGATGCTGCAAACATCATAAATATATGCTAGTTGCCAAGCATCCAAATTTTGATCACCTGACCATGGGAATGCTGCAACAGTCTTAAGTGTAAAAAAGTAACTTTTTAAAGTGCTGTTGTAACTCTGAACACTCACTAAATGAATGGTAATAAACTGAGGACTACCTGTATTTTATATGGACATGAACACTCCTTTTTCAAGAGAAACAAAATTAAAGTATTCACAAAAATGTTTCTGGTTAACTAATCATGTAGTAGACTTAGACTAACTTTATTGTCACTTTGAATGCACACTAATCGGCATACATTAAAATTAAATTTTGTTGCATTCAGCTCTCAAAGGGTCACCACCTCCAATATACACTACATAAACATGACAAACAAAAACAAATAAATATAAATTATGCATATACCCACATATTATATGACACATAGAAACAACACAGTCTAGTTTGGATGTATACATTTGTGTGATTTGCAAGTCATTGATACTGTAATAAAGAGCACTCTTCATTCTTGTTGGCCCTGGGAGGGAGGATTTACACAGCTATGATTAGTAGATTAGAATATATTTATATAACAGAATTGGAAAGGACCTTGTTGGGTCTGATGGCTCCAAAACATGAAAAACTGTAATCCTAGTGTCCTATGTTATTTTCAACCCACTTGTTAGAATCAAAAAGTATCTATAGCTGCTGATCCTAAATGTCAAGGAGAGGTTCCTTTGGAAGCACCCGATTTATTTTTGTCTTCCCTACACGATACTATATTCCTATGCTATCACAATAGATGTTATAAGCATACCACAATAAATTATTTCATATTCCATATTGGTGTTATTTTTAACTCAATTCAAGTAGCTATACGTTTATCTTCATGTCAGCTGAGTGTGGTGGATGGAAAGTCACAATTATAGTTTTTGCAGGTTTTCTTTCATCTTTCACAATATGAGTTTTCTTTTTTTAGCTATAATAAATACGACTGAAAAGCTAAAACACAGTGGGACACCATCAAACCAAAAAAATAAGATGTACATCTAAACAGAATAAAAGCAGGTCAATTTAAAAGAGAGAAATACGCCAGCTAAGTATGGAAATGGTTCAAGTGGACTTAATATGAATGTTCTTTTTTTCTACAACAGAGACATTCTGATGTTAGTTCTTAAGGGAAAGGATAATTCCCTTCCCCATTTTAGACTGATAAACCAGAGATCAAGTCCAAAGAAATAAGCAACCTTACATATATCTGCCAGGGGCATTAGTAATGAGAACAGCCAAGATGTCCTTAGTTCTAATGGAGAAATATGCCCCGTGAAATAAGCTTATTTGGACCATTGCCTGATGCAGGCCCTGATAATTTGGTTAGGGAGATTGGCAAAAATTTATGAGGTCCAGGTGGCTACCTAGCCTGAAAAGATCAGCAGCTATATAATCTACTTGTCAGGATTCGGGCAGTGCCCTAATTAAATCATGAGCTTTGAGCCAAGCTTCAAAACCCGAGCTGCTAAGCATACCCCTGGTTCCGGGACAATCAACACATTTTGACAAAAAGAGTTGACCCAGCATGGAAAGGGACAAAACTCTACGTCCCAGAATCCCTAAGCACCCTAATCCTTCAGAGGAGCCACGCTGCCAAACTGGCAGGCCACTTCAGGTAATTAAAGACTTTGCACTTAGCTAGGAGGCAATTCTGGTGGCCTGGCATAAAGAAAGACGTGGACAGTTTAGCTCCCACTTTCCCGGGCGGAGTTTCATTCCTGGACTAAATGACCTAAATGTCTTTAGGACATTTCTATGCCCATTTTAGAGTTGCCAACTTCTTCTCTTTTGGCATGGAGATCAGGTCTCCCTTATTGTCCAGAACAGTACTATAGAGATAAAGGATGTTTATCTCTTTCTTTCTGAAATCCAGATCCTTCCATTAATACTTTGGGATGTGATAACAGCAAAACTAGGGGATGTGAATTAACCCTGGGGGCCTTGGTCATAAACGGAATATAGGTGGGATGGGTGGACAGAAAAGTATAAACCATCTCCAATAAATCCACCGAGAGCACTTTTTTTTTCTTAAGGGGCTCTATTCTGTTGTATTTGATATGATCATTTATTTGCTTGAGATTCATGATAATCCACCAATCCTATTCTTGGGACTATGGAATATAAACCAGAGAAGTTCTTGCTTCATTAAACTTATCTGATAGCTTGTACATCTTTGCTCTGACCTAGGCTTCCCCAACAGCACGAAGCTGAGTCCTCGTCCTGATAAACCCCTTTTATTTAATTTGCAGTGAATTCCTCTCTATCAAAGTCCTGGCCAACAGTCTTTCAAGACAGTTCACAATTACAGGCCTTTATCAGGCTTAGAGAGTGGCCAGGCTGATATCTTTCAAACACAATATTTGGCAAGAATGCAAGAATGCATTGTCTCCTGCAAAACCCCACTCCCCTTTCGCTCCTCTTTTATTCCCTATGGGAGGAGCCATTCACCATCCACCTGTGGCTTTACTCCCAAATCGACCCTTGTTCCTTAGCTGTTCCCTTCGTCTGGAACTCTGTACTCCCAAAATTCCTCCTCCAGTCATGTTAGCTCAGGAATTCTGGGAGTTGAAGTCCACAAGTCTTAAAGCTGTTAAGTTTGAAGACCCTTGCTTTAAGCAGTCTGAAAAGAGCTTTCTTTTTAAGCAGTCTGGACAGGAGGGCAGAATTGGATTTAGAGACAACAGTCCTATTCTTCAAAGTTCTCTTTTTGTAGCCATATTAGACACAAAACCCTGAAAAATAAGGGGCAAGAATGTATGCTTTAGAATAGGTACTGAAGCCTATTCTAGATAGAAAGGATTTGTTTTTAAATGTAATGGTGGCATGATTAAAAGTTAGGAAAGGGATAGAAATAAGAGTGGGGTGGAATATTAGTATACACATTTTTATACAATGAGAAAAAAGTAATAATAAGGAAGATTAGAAATTGAATGATGGTATTATTATGAATGTTTAAACAATATTGTGATTGGCATTGGAATAATGTACTGGAATACTGAATAACTAAATAATGAAAGTCTAAAATGTAATACAAATATGTGTATCAACACTAGAACCACATAAGCTTGAGGAATGTAACAAATATGATTAATAGTACTATTTTATTTGTACTAAAATGTATGATACCCAGGTGTCACACTGTTCACGCACTGATATGATTTATTGTAAAACAAAACAAAAAAATTGAAACAAAAAATAGAATACGTACTGAAGGAAACAATTTAAGATTGTTTATCTGGGTCACAAATAATGGCACATCTGATGTACATTTTTATATTTTTATGAGGTACTAGTTAGTAATAATTTGTAGATATATATATATCAACTTTCTCTATAAATTATCTCTAGATAAGACTCAAAAGCTGCTTTCAAATCACCGAAGGTGACATAGCGAGGTCTACATGAAAGACCGGAACCAATTAGCAAATTTCCATTAAAGTTTCTATTATATAACTTACTACTACTCGATACTGACCCAAAATTGGACAGGCTGGTCCTTATTGCATAATTGGCTCCTTAATTGCACTAGTGTATTTGAGCTGGGAGGCTGTCATATTAAACAATGGGAAAGTAGCACTTGCAAGCTCACTAGTTCACTTAATTTGGAATTCTCAACGAGAGCAATTCTGACCCCACATTTAAGCATGTACAGTGTCTAGTAATGTACTGGAAGCTAAACTCACAATAAGAGCAATATTATCAGGATTAAAAGTTACTTTAAAAGCAACAAAATTGGTAGAAAGAGATGAGGGTATTATCGTACTAGCACTTTTCTCATCCATTAACTTCTCCAATTTGAATCAATCAGCCGATCAAATTTCATGGATAATTGTACCAACCTTCATACCTCTCCACTGTTTTCTTTGTCTACCAGTAGGGTCTAATTTGGGATAATCTGTTGGATTTAGGGACAGTATTATTAAAATGAAAGATCTGTCATCAGGGCCTTGTCTAGGATTAAGACTGACTTCTATAATCATAGTGTTTAGGGCCTATATTAAGCAATTCTGAAACAAATCTCATTTGTCCTAATTTGAGATGACAATCTATTGGGGAAACTTAAGCATGTATTAATAAAAAGTTTTTCCTTTTTGGTCAAACAGTTGCACAAAAAGTGTTTGGAAATGACTGGATGCAATTTAGTTAAGCAGGGCATTCAGAAATCCAGGGGAATATTTTTTCCTAGATGTAATGGTGTATAAGAATAACCCTGAAAAAATAGGAGTAAGAGTTGCAACCAAGGCAACAATCATATAAAAACAAATGCTGGTCTAAAGCAGAAAAGTAATTTAGAGAAAATGTCTCAAAATGAACCATCCCTAGTTTCTTAAAGATAAAGGCAGGAGAGAGTAAATGAGTTAGTCTTAGAAGATTCTGTTATTATAGATCTATAATAATGAGTTGCTTCAAAATGAAATGGGTGACAAATAAAATTGATAAATATAATAAAATAATAAAATAAAAGTAGTATTAACAGTCATAATTTTAGTTTTCTAGTCTGGTCTATGCTGAAGGGCTGACTTCGAAGGGGATAGCAATTGAAAAGACTTGTCTCTCTGATCCTTGAAAATGGTAGTTTATGAGTAAGTAGATAATCGATGAGCAAAGAAACTAAGATGGTGAGCAAGACCACCCTGATTATATTATGTGGACAGGACTATTGCGATAATCCAAATCCTAAACCATAAAGAGTTGCCTAGTAACATCAAAAGGGAAAGCTACTGAATAAAAATAGGAGGAGGAAGGTTTGTTGGATATGTTCACCGCCTTGTGTTATTTGTAAAAATAGACAAACAAATAAATAAAAATACTGTATATAAATATCAAACAATCCTCTTCTAGCACTGAAGATGTTACTTAATTAGCTAATAAAATTTCTGCAAGAAAACAACCAAGCCTAGAGAAAACCAAGGATTCTAACTATCACCTTGAATGGCACTCAAAGTCAGATGACGATCAATGTAACTCTCAAAATGGCGGTGTTATGTAAACAAAGGGTCAATAATAAAATAACAGAGTTGGGAGGGATGTTGGAGGTCTTCTAGTCCAACTACATGCTCAAGCAGGAGACCCTGTACTATTTCAGATAAATGGTTGTCCAGTTTCTTCTTAAAAATCTCCAGTGTTGGATCACACAACTTCTGTAAGCAAGTCGTTCCACTGATTAATTGTTCTGTCAGGAAATTTCTCCTCTGTTCAAGATTGCTTCCCTCCTTGGTTAGTTTCCATCAATTGCTTCTTGTCCTACCATTTGGTGCTTTGGAGAATAGGTTGAACCCCTCCTCTTTGTGGCAACCGCTTAGGATATTGGAACATTGCTGTCATCCTACTCCTTCTTTTCATTGAACTAGACATACCCAATTCCTGCAAACGTTCTTCATATGAAAGTGACCTTAACTACGGAAGACAGTATATTTTTTTAGATAATATTGTTAATAATTTTAATTACAATAGTAAAATCTAAAACTAAAATAATAAAAAAGAGTGAGACAGGTACAAAAGGAAAAATCAGAAAATGGAAAGAATATAATAATAAGAAGAAAAAAGGTGACCTTCAACCTTCAGCACAATTGTAAATAATTTCAGTAATTCCTCATTCCTTCTTGGTTTACAATGGATGACCCATATTCCATCTATTATCTATAGACAAATCCACAAAGCATGATCTTTTCAGTATTGGCAACAGCAGAAAGTTAATTAAGGTTTTTCAGAAATAGCAATGTATTTTATTTTAACTTTGATCAAATAAACCAACTGTGTTTTCTTTTTACTTTAAACAGTCTTAATCTTTAATCCAATCATATATAATATGTTTTTTTTTCATTCATTCTTTGCCTCTTTTTCTCAAAGCTTTAACAGTTCTTTTTTGTAAAAACAACACAAAAATTATTTAGGTCACTCTCTTTGTTCATTATTTGTATTTTCCTTTTGATTTTTGAAACATCAACCAGATTCTTTTGTTATGTCCAGTGAGACATCCTTTTCCATGTCATGTTCATAGCCTGTCATTTATAGATCCATTTTCAATGCCATCTCTATCATGTCAAATAGAACTTGTTTCTCATCTGCTATTTTTGCCATAACATCTTTAGGACATAGTCTATAGAAACAAACACTGCTATTATTAACACTGTTTTTCTGATTCCATTTTTCAAAAGTGTCCTTCAGTACCTTCACTGTTACGTTTTGCATCATTTAATACATCCTGTCAATCAAACCTGTATATTTTTCTCCCCTAATTAAAGTATTATTTCTCTCTAGTGTCCCAATTTTTAAAGTTACTTAAAATTAATCAGTTTATAACTTTCAAGGATCAATGTTTTATTTAGCTTTTGCTGTTAATTTCAATTTTTTTAAATACTTAAGCTTATGATTAAAATTTTCTTTCATTAAGAATTGAAGGCAAACTCATCTGGATTTTCACATTTGTTGATATGAAGGTCTCCAATAGCATAAAAGTAGTTAACGAGCAATTTCCAAATATAATTTCTAAATTCTAGGAGAGCCTTCCAACGTAGTGCTCTTTCAAAGACACTGACCGTGGCTATTCCCATCATCTCCCAGTGCTCAAAATCCGCCAGGGACTGCTGTCTTTCATGCGGGTAATCTATCCTCTTCTTGTCTGAGGAGAATCAGTCCATTCTTTGTTCTTCACTATGGTTATCAGCCCCACTTTTTGCAGAGCCATCTTTAATTTGCACTTCTTCCTGTGGAAGCCCTGATGGCACTGTATTATTGACCAACCATAGCTTCCATTCTTTTACAAGCCGGCCCAATGTAGAGTGCAATGTAATAATAGTATAATCAGTAAAACAGTAAATAAGACATGACTATGATTAGAGCCTATCAGTGGAGTTCAATAAGTGTAATTGTACAAAGCTTTGTTGGACGTAACTGTAACCTACTCAATCAACAGAAGCTAAAAAACCAGAAAAATCCCATTTACAAGTCAGTTCCATAAGAAAGAGTGTGATTTCACCCAGTAGTAAAGATGATAATTCTCTGGAATTGGATAGCTTCCAAACCAAGCATAACCCTGTTTCTCTGTATTCAGATTCTGTCAGCCACTAGATACCAATACAACACTTCATTGGTATTATATGCTTGGCCCAAAGTCAAGATGGAAAAATAAGTATCATCAATATATTGATGATATCAGAATCTGTGTTGTAAGATGGCCTCACCCAGGGCTTCATGAAAAAAATTGAGAGCTTCTTGTAGAAAAGAGCACTGGCCACTACGGTACCCCACAATTAAGGAGTAATGAAATGGACTTGTCCCTTCTTATCACCAATTGGAACCAACAGTCTAAGAAGCAAAACTACTGCAACTCACAGCTTCCCACTCCCAACCATTGGTGAAAGCCCGGAAGGATATAATAATATGGTAAGCCACTAAGAGATAATGCAACACAAGGAGGATTATACTCACACCAGAGTATCCACACATGCAATTAGTCACTTCTGTACAATTCTGTGCCATTTCCATCCTAAGCCTTTGCAGATTTGTTAAGAGTACTTACAGTCAGGGGTGGGATTCAAATTTCTTACAACCGGTTTTGTGGGTGTCGCCTAATTTGTGGGTGTGGCTTGGTCATGTGACTGGCTGGGCATGTCTTGTATGTAAATATTATATTTATGTAAATATTGAATAATTTATAAAAAAAGAACAACTTTTACCCAAAAGCAGGCAAAGCAGGCAGGCAGATTGAGTTGCTCACAGAATTACAGATTCATTCAGAGATCTATCTTTCTACAATCGGCTGAGCCTGTCACATAAAATTTGCTTGCAAGCAAACTCACAAAATTAATTTACAACACACTATGTATGTACATATTGAAATTTTTTATTAAAAAAGAGCAACTTTTACCCAAAATCAGGCAGAGCAGGCAGGCAAATTGAGTTGCTCACAGAATCACAGATTCACTGTGTTTCTGCCATCTGCTACCTGAGTCTGCACTGAATAATAGAAGCTTC
This sequence comes from Pseudonaja textilis, assembly GCF_900518735.1. Next base: position 372,497 of record NW_020769363.1, read on the forward strand.
AGGCTCAGCTCTGCTTTTAGATTAGCTAGAAAGCAAGAAATTCCTGTTTTCTAGCTAATCTAAATCTCTCAGCACAGCAGAGCAGCTGATGATCGGGGGGAAAAAAGGAAAAATAGCAACTTAGCAGGCAAGTTTGATGGCGTGCGTGCCAGGTAAGGAGTGGGCGGGGCCAGTCAGTGGCGCAATTTGCTAGTTCTCCAGCAGGTAGAATCCCACCCCTGGTGAGAGTGTGTTTTGCGCGCATTTAGACCATTTCTTAAAAACCTCAGCTGTGCTGCCTGGACAGCTAATAAGCGCTGTGCTCAGGTGCACGGCATTTGAAAATCCTCTTCTTTCCTGCTTTTTCAACCTCGCAGCAGCACAAAGCAGCTGAGGTTGAAAAAGCAGGAAATAAAGGACAGCCAAGAGCCTGCACGGGCAGTTTGGCCAAACAAAGCAGCAGACACCAAAACGGTTCGGTGTCTGCTGCTCTTCAGAGCTACCGGTTCTATAGAACCAGGCCAAACCGGTAGCATCCCACCCCTGCTTACAGTTATGTAAACTTAACCAAAAACATTAAATTATAAGTTCCAAGTGCTATCATATGCCTAAAAGTAAGCACAATAAGCAAAGTAGATTTTGATCCCTTAATAGCAGTAAATCAATACACACAGTGTTCTGTTTTTATCCCAGAAAATCTAGATAGAACTTTAGAAGGCTAATTATATGTGTCTTAACAACCATATATACTCACCAGTAAGTACAGCTTTTGCAGAAGGATCTGCAAGATCTAAAGCTGATTTTCCATCTGTATTCCGAATATTTGGATCAGCTCCATGTTGCAGCAGTACTAAATAAAGAAATAATAATTCTCAAACATTTGGCATATAGAATAAATGCAACTGCCAATAAACACATATACTGATCATGCTGCCAATTTTTTCAATGAAGATCATAATCCAGAAAGCTGCTTTTGTTTAATAGAGTATTCAACTACTGATTGGTTTTTCCTCAAGGGTGAACATCCCTTCTTATATCATGTAACAATTTAGACCCATAAATCTACTATTAGGCTGCAAATTTTCTCTAAACCAATTATGAACAAACAAAAATGACATGAACGTACAGAGCACATTCTCTATCCCCTTTAACTGACATTTGTTGTAAAAGTTTCAAAAAGTATTTTTCCGTGAACACATCCATTGTCTAGAAAATATTTACATATAATTTGCTACAAAGTTTTTTGAATAAGCAGATTGTCTGTTACATTGATTCTTCTAAAATATACCAAGCATCATGAACGTGCAGTCATCTCTGCTAACACAAAATTGTCGATTATCCTTAAATAATATTGAAAATTGCTATATTTTCTTTCAAAAGGTATTTGATACTAATAGATAATCATACTTTGTAGTGTTGAAACACTAATAATGCTGATTTTAGGAGCTTAATTTCAATTAAAGCTACATAGTATAATTTCTGCAAATAAACTGCAGTTATCTATTTTACTTTATCAAATACTTATATACTTTCAAAAACAAGAAACCCAAACTATTTTTTTTAATAAAACAGATAACTGAGAAGTATAATTTTTATCTATTCTTGATCTTCAAACTAAAAAGCATGAATATATTCTCTGAATATATATAATAAAATATAATAATACAGTAAAATTAAGTAATTGGCATCCTTCCTACTTGGAGACAGGTAGTTGTTTATAGCAAAATTAATTTAAAAAATTGAACATATACTGCATAAATATTTCATTATTTCCACTTTAATAACCCCCATTCCTCATATAACATTCTGAGCAGGCTGCATCATCTTGCTTTATTCTTTACTAAATTTACTAATTACTTAACTCAATGTTCCAATTAACAGAAAGCGAAGTAAACCACAGGGAAGCAAATTTTCTTCAATGTGATAACTTGACACTAATATTTATTTAAAACCATTACACTCTTCAGGATATAACTGTAGATTTTAAAGCATCAGTTAAATTACTGTTACAGTATAAATTTTAAACTGATTATGTTTATCAAATAATTGTCTTTTGAAAAAATTCCATATCCAATGTATATCGCACTAAGACTGAGATGGGTGAATTTGGATAATAATCATCTAATTTTTAAACATTCCAAGAATAAAGTATTTCATTCATAGGCCTTTGTAGTAAAAAACATTTCAGGAAGAAGAAGCAGACACTAATTTTTGATGGAAAGCAATCTAAATACTTTATATAGGTCAGGGTTTCCAACCCTTGGGCCCTGGCCTGGTACTGGGCTGAGGCCTATTTGGAACCAGGTTGTGGCTCGCGAGTACTTGTGCACGGGTGTAAAAACTCCGTCACACAAATGGAGCTTCATCTGTGTGTGCACACAAGCACCTGCCCCTTGCACAAATGGAGCTGTGCATGCATGTATTAGCCCGCCCTTCACACAGAACTATTTCTCCTTCCACTCTATCGGTCTGCAAAACTGGAAAGGTTGGGGACCACTGATATGAGTAGTCCTCAGGTTATAATGGCAACTGGGATGGGAATTACCATTAATTAGCAATGAAGTCATAAAATGTGATGTCACATGACTGCATCACTTAGAGATGACAATCCTGGCCATTAGCAGAGGAGCTCCAAGTCCTGAAAATCTAGAAATAAGGGGTGTCACAGCCATAAATTTCTTGTTTGGTTTTTAGTAAAAACACTGTACATATATTCCATTTTGGGGGACTAGTGCTGTAATTTCATTTATTTACTTAATACCTTCTCTCTTGGTGATTGTCTGGACAAGTCCCTGTAGTTTTCTTGGCAATACTTTAGAAACAGTTTGCCACTGCCTGCTTCCTAGGGCTCAAAGATGGGCCAAGGTCACCTAATAGGCTTTGAAGGTAAAGTGTGATTAGAATTCCCAGTTTCCAGATTTCTAGCCTGGTGCCTTAAACACTGTAACAAACTGGCTCTCTGATAATTTCGGTTATACGTGCAGTATTGATGCAAGATTGATTGATAGAAATTAAATACATATTTTAGAATAAATTAAATACATATTTTAAATAACCTAGAAGCAATGTTACATAATTATTTGAATGATGCACAGCAATGTCAAATTAATCTGGTATACTGTTGGTACATTTGGTACGTTTGTTGTCAGTTTTAATCAATATGCAAAGTTTTTAAGTTTTTATTTTTTTAAAAAAAATATTGCCTCAGAGAATGATTCAGAGAAATATATGCATTTAATATTGGAAGTATTAGTCTTAAAAAACTCTACTTAAATCAATTGCAGACATACAAGGGCAGATTTGAAGATAGAGCAATTTGTTCACAAAGAGGATTCTAACAACACTGAACCTGCTTCTATATGTAGTCCTTAGTTAATGGCGATTTGTTCAGCAACTTTTCAGTGACTATTTAAAGTTATCACAGGGCTGAACAAGATCTATAGTTAGTCCTCAAAATTACAGCCATTGCAACAGTCACACAGAGATGTGATTGCAATTCAGATGCTTGGCAACCAGCTTTCAATTAGAATTGTTAGTGTCCCATGATCATCATTTGCAACCTTCCCTGTCAGCTTCCAATAAGCAAAGTCAATGGGTAAGCTGGCAAGAAATTACAAATGGTGATTATGTAAAACTTGTGCCTAATATCCATGTGGGACTTTGCCTAAGGATTGGAACTGCCAGGACAGCCATCATCATGTGTTTTTTACAATTGAGTTGTTTAGTGATGGAATTCCAAAATCCAATTACTGTCATTAACAGGAGACTGCCTGTACTATTATATAAAAGAGATACTATAATTCAATGAAACTTGAGTCTAGATACCACTTTTATAACCCCCCCCCCTCTCTCTCTCTCTCTCACACACACACACTTTTTTCTAAAAGCTAATCTTGTCAGAAAGTTTTTCTTCAACAGAAGAATGTTGTGGGGGGGAATGGAAGAAAGGAACATTATGTAAGGGAGGGAGGAAGGAATCCAATAATTAATAAAAACATTATAAACTACAGAGATATCATATTGTTCTAATTGACCCCAAGAGTTCAGTCCTCAAACAATTCAACTATCTTCCTGCAGTTGTGTTTCCAAATTGATACTTTTGCTACGCTTCTAAGCTTAGAAATATTTTTATTTGTAGCCACAGATTTATTTTGCTTTAACTTTTTTACTTTTTACCAATATTCCAATACTGTTTTATTGCTTTGTGTACAAACAGTATTCCACTGTTATTTTATTATATTGTATTTTATGGTATGTTTTATATTTTATGACCTGTGATTACAATTAAACTTATTTACTGTACTTACTACTTGTTTAGTGTTAGGAGGATTCTGGTTACTTTGGGAAAAAACTGTTAAGTCAAGAATTCAATAATCAATAAAGGAAAGGACAATTATGTACAATCTCAAAACTTAACTGATATAGAGGTTAAATTGCAATCAAATATCTATGCACATTACTGCTATGATGATGGTAATTCAGCATCACAGCTATAAAACCTGCTGAAAATATTATAGAAAGTATTCTTAAAGTTAAAATATGATAAGGGTAGATAGCTATCTCTTACCTTACATTTAGAAAAGTTGTAAGTTATTCCCAAATATTCTATGAATCAAATATCAAGATTTTTCAGTCCACAGATGGTAGCATTTTATATTTAAACTGAATTTGGCAGTGCTGAATGTATTCATTGTTTTGGCTGATTAAGTTTCATTCTATTTTTATTTGTGTATTGCACAGTAAGAATCATGGATTATGAGATATAAAATGCAGTTAACTGATTTGTACAGACTACTCAATGGATTTTCCAAATGAGCTTTGGCTTTGATACTTACCATTTTTTAAACATAAATAGTTAAGGTGTTTTGAAGAAAGATGTACTTACCAATACACACATCTATCTTGCCTTTGATTGCAGCTTCATGTAGAGGGGTATAGTTCCAGTTGTCTCTGGCATTTGGTTCTGCTCCTTGACACAGCAAAAGGCTAACTACCTCAGCATGACCAAAGGAGCAGGCATTGTGAAGAGGTATCAGTCCACCATCATCACGAGCATGGACATTAGCTCCTGTTTGTAACAAGTGTTCCACAACATCCTTTCTTCCAAAACCTAATGAAAAGAAGTTGAATTAATGCAATATAGAATGCATAAATATTACCACTGTATATGGCACTCAGGAGTATAACTCTCTAAAATAAATTTTACTGCATTTATAATTTACTCCATTGCAAATATACTGCAAATAGTATAGCTCTATTTTGCTTTGTTGGTTTTTAAAAAGTTTAGAAATGCCAATCAAAAAATATTTTTACCTCTTTTTTGCTAACAGCAAACAGTGTTAAAATATAGAAGATAATCTAATTTACTTTACTGGCCTGTTACTTTAATTCAGATCAGAAACTTTCTAGAGTTGTTATTTAAAAATAGCTACATATCAAAGTGCACATCTACAGTAATAACATCCAAACAACTAATAAACAGATTTAAATCTACTTGCTGTGTATCATTGTGTACATCAGAATTCAATTCCTTCAATCAAAATTTCAATAGCAACAATATTAATATTTACATAACACTCAAGCAAGATTATAGGGCAGAGTTGCACAACCCCAAAGAGCCCCTGAAAGTCTTGCATATCCAACTCCAGAAACCTTAAAAACTATTACCAAACTACAGTTTTTATATGATAGAAGGGGGAAATGCCTAAATACTTTATTAGAATAATTATATTATCTACATTTATCTTAATTAAATCTAATTACTTTAAATTAGCTTTGTCCTGGCTTCTCCCACTAGTTTTTGAAGTGTATCCCTGATTCTATTTATAGGCTTAGAAGAGTTGCACATCCAATTCAATTAACTCTGTCATCCTTACTTTATATTTTTTTAAAAATCAATTCATTCCCTTGGATTTTGGACAGTTTCCTTAAAGCTCCCTGACTGACCAGAAAAAAATCTTCCATGGGGATGTAAGAAGGGAATAATACACTTCATTCAGGGAAGGAGTGCAAAACTTTTACTGTCAAATTCTTTGCGCAAATTTTTTTTAAAATTTTAGTTAAGTTTCAGCTGTTTGACCATGACTGTTAATTCCTATGAATACCTTATTAGCAGGAAGACAAGTATAAACTGAAATAAAATAAATATTTGTGTATATTTAAGTGTCTCATCAGAAATTGTTTCACTGAAATATTAAAGCAACTTTTTAAAAAGTTGTCACAGAAGATATTTTTGACATTTGATCAATTAGAAGTGGTTGGATCTTATGCGACTTAAGACTGTGGCAAGTACCGTGTTTCTCCAACAATAAGGCCTCCACCGATAGGAAGGCCCAGCATGTTTTACTGCCATAAAATTAAGTTGAGCCCCTCCCCCCAAAATTAAGGCCTATATTAAACATGCAAAATGGGGGGGAATTGCGAGGGAGTGGCTTGCCATTAGGAAGTACTTTTGTTGCATCCCCGGATATGGTGCTGCCTGCATTGATGGGGCACTTCGTATCGGGAGACCTTCCGTCACCATTGCTTTACCTCTCCCCGTGCTGCTGCAGCGTTTAGAGCAACGCCGTGGCGTTTGGCGCAGCCATGCGCGGCCAGCCAGGGCTCCTCCCTGTAACCGGAGTCCCGCAGAGACACTCTTCTTCGGGCGCTCCTGTCGCCGCCTTCCCTTTGCCTTCGAAGGTAAAGCCAATTCTTTTAAAAACAACACCCTACTACAATAAAGCCTCCCCTGCCCAAGAGGGCAGCCCAACCCCATGTGGGGAGGCGAATCTCCCGGGGCCGCAGCGCAGGATTGGCCCACCCCAAGAGAAGCACCCAGCCGCCATCCCTGGCTGGCACTGGGCAGAGCGCGAAGAGTTTCTCCTGGGGCACCCAGCGTAGCTGACAGGCGGGCCCTCCTGCCCGGAGGCAGAGCTCTCGCCAAGGTAGCGAGCGCTTACCCACCGGGCCCTCCGCTCATCCCACTAGGGCTGCACTGGAGCCGTGTGGGCTGGACAGAGCTGGGAAAGCGAGCCGCGGATGTGCGCCCGCCTGCCAAGCGAAAGAACCAGGCTGACCCAAGCTTGGCTTCCTTCCCAAGTCCCTCCAGCTCAAACCTGAAGGGGCCACCGGGAGAGGCCGCCCGAGACAGTGATAGCAGCCACCCACCCGTGGACAGGGAGGCAAGGTGACGGCCTGTGCTGCGTCCTCCTCTGAGCTGAGCCCTGCCAGGTCAGCGCCTCTGCCTGATGCCCATTCCGCTGCAGCATTTGGAGCTGCCGGCACATTTGGAGATGCGTGGGGACAGGGACGGGCTGGGCGAGGGGTGGAAAGGACGGGCGGCTTCGGGCTCTCTCCGCTGGCCAGGGAAGCAGTGCTGCCATAACCTCGCCTCCTTGTCTATGGATGAGTGGGTGCTATCACTACCTCGGGAAGCCTCTCCCAGTGGCCCCTTCAGGTTCGCGCTGGAGGGTCTTGGGAAGGAAGCTAAGCTCAGGTTGGCCTGGCTCTTTCGTTTGGCAGGCGGGCGCGCACCCACGGCTCGCTTTCCTGGCTCTGCCCAGCCCGCACGGCTCTGGCACGGCCCTAGTGGGATGAGTGGAGGGTCCGGCGGGGAGGCACTTGCTGCCTTGGTGAGAACTCTGCTGCCGGGAAGGAGGGCCCGCCTGTCAGCTGCGCTGAGCGCCCCAGCCAAAGCTCTTCACGCTCTGCCTGGCGCCAGGCAGGGATGGCGGCTGGGCGCTTCTCCCGAGGTGGGCCGATCCTGCGCTGTGGCCCCAGGAGATTCGCCTCCCCATGTGGGGTTGAGCTGCCCTCTCAGGCCGAGGAGGGTTTGTTGTAGTAGGGCGTCGTTTTTAAAAGAATTGGCTTTACCCTTGAAGGCAAAGGGAAGGCGGTGACAGGAGCGCCTGAAGCCGACTGTCTCCGCCGGACTCCAGTTGCAGGGAGGAGCCCTGGCTGGCCGCACATGGCTGCGCCAAACGCCGCGCTGTTGCTCTAAACGCCACGGCAGGAAGGGAGAAGGGAAAGCAACAGTGGCAGAAGGTCTCCTGATACGAAGTGCCCCACCAATGCCGAGGTCAACATCCAAGCTGTCACTGCCCGCCCACCCAAGGTTGCAGGGGGAAGAATTAAGTCACCCCAAAAAGACGGCCTAGCCGTTTTTTCGGGGGTCAAAAAAAAATAAGGCCCGGCCTTATTTTGTGAGAAACACGGTAGCAAAATGGATTATTTGGAAAAACTGATAAAATGTGCATATATATCTTATTCTGATTTAGAAACAAGTAACAGTGTACCATGGAGTAAAGTATACATACAAAAATGAACAGAAATGTTATAACCACAAGTTGACTCAAAACCAATTTTCCAAATTCTACTTTTACTCCAATTTAGAATGAGTGCAAAAAAAATTTGATTTGTTTTGAATGTTAAAAGTTACATTTTCTGTGCTTCATGAATGTTTGGGTTTTCTAATCACTTATGTAAATTAAAATAATATCAAATGATTGTTTCCCTGACCAATTTCTGGTTTATTTTATTCCCTCAGCTACTTATTCCTACATCTCTATAGATTAAAAGTTCTGATATTATGGATTAGAATTACAGTGTAATCCTAAAACAAACTGTGTTCCACACCATTTTACTCATCAAAGTCAAAAACACATTTTAACTGCTTGGTATTATGAGTCTAACCTAAGTCATGTCACTCCGGAATCTAATATTATTTATTCCCCTAAAGTAACTTTTAATGGCACCCCTGATTAATGTTAAGAAAACAATTCGCACACCAATGCCCTATTACCGAACCTATTTGACACAGATTGGGTGGAATTTCACACAGATTACTGCAGGTATGGCCTAATCAATATTACATATAAACTGAGAGCATCATCTCCAATGCATTTACTATGTGTTTATGCCTTCAAGCTAGTTTTTGATTCCTAATGACTGTCTGGATAAGTACGTTCCTGCCATTTTCTCAGAAAGGTGTTTTGGAACTGGTCTGTCATTGACTTCTTCCTAGAACTGGAGGAAAGTGATTTTTCCAAGATTACCCAGCTGGCTTTGTGCCTAAGGCAGCACTAATTCAGTCTCCTAGTTTTTATCCTGACAATCACTACATCAAACTTTCCCTCTTAATGTATCTATGCACCCCTATATATTCAGGATAACCTATCAGGGCAAACTACACTACATTACTGGAACAAATATTAGAAACTCCATAAGGTTTTTCTTTAAAATCAGAAATATTTAGATAAGAAGAAGAGAGATGATGGGAGTAATTTGAAATAGCTTTACCTCATTTTATCTTATGCATCTCAGAAAAGTTGCACAATTTTTTAAAAAGTTGTGGAGTTTTACTTATAAAGGGAGAACAGTTGGTTTTGGATAGTCTGCATTCAAGCATAAACATGTGTTTTCCATATTGTTGGCCCAAACAGAGAAATAAATGGGAGATTTTTTTTCAGTTATGTACCAATTCCAAATGTGGTTGTGGAAATAACACTAAATTTGTTTCATACGGACCAACATGTCTTCCCAAGAGAATACTGGAAATAGCAGTTTGGGGGAGGGGGGGGAGTCTATTTGATTTAAGCTTGTGATTTATCCTTTAAGTCCCTCTTTTGGAAACTTTAAAACATTTGCTGCAATTATAAACAGTGCTTCTGAAAAGAAAAAAACATTATTTCTGTGCATATTGTTTCTCACATTTTATACAACAAAATTAAAAATGCCAGTTATGTAATCAACCAGTCTTTGAGCTAGCTTTTCAAATCAACCATTCAATTCCATAAATAATTGTTTAAGTAAAATTATTCTAAGAATCACACTTTCAAGTTTTTTTTTATGCTTTCCCACTATTGTTGCCATTTTTTTCTTGGAATGTGAAATCGCAAACAAACTTCTGTTACTTCATACTACATAGATCACTCAATGGAATAATTTAATATGCAATTGATTTAGCAAGTCTAGTCCATGAAACTCTATACCACATGGTCTTGAGACACAGTATAAAAATTTCTGACAATGCATCTTCTGCATAATTATAAGTTCACATTACTGGACATTTTATGAAAGCCATAAGCTGAAAACCACAATGTGAGGAGAGAGCCTTAGAAACAACTATTACTAAACTGGGATTAAGATCCTAAAATGCTCTACATCCTTTGTTCTTTAAATGAGTCCTGTGGTAAGGGATACAGGACCCTCCACCTCTCCAGGAATGATTCCAAGTTATATAGAGCAGGTCGCCAACCTTTTGGACCTCAGGGACCACCAAACTCATAATTTTAAATCCTGCAGACCACTAATATGAATTCTGACTGATGGTGGCTTGTTGACTTTGGTAGGAAAGTCGGTCCCATATTCCAGAGCTGTAGTAGTCACAGGACTGGCCCTTTAGCTGCTCCTCCACCTGAGTGCACCAGCCTGCCATGGACTGGAGGAGCTGTTGGTCTTACCTTCCAGTTCCAGCTTGTGTGGCTGTATTCAAGGTAAGGTTTGCACTCGGCAGAGGGGTGGGGGGCAGGGGGGGGGCGGGCCACGTGGGCGGCACAGCCTTGTGGTTCCCACACAGCCTGGATTAACTGCTTTGGGGTGAGTGCTCTGGGGGGCACATTTCTCTGAGGATCACCAAAATTTTCTCGCGGACCACCAGTGATTCCCCGGCCCACCGGTTGGTGACCACTGATATAGAGAATCCTTTTCCAAGAACTTCTTATTCTCATCCTTAGGAACTATACATTTCCTCATCAAGGGATCCATAGAGAATGGGCATTCTCCAGGCAGCCCTTCTGAGCCAAACCCTCCTACTTTTCTGGGTTCATTCACCATATTAATACAATGGCTGGATTCACATCGTAGACTAAGCTGAAATCCAACCAATTAACCATTTTATGGTTTAATACAACACGGAAGCCTACTTTGCTGTTACAGCACGATCTTTCCCACTGCATTGCTAAGAAAGCCAAGGGCAGGGACAGCAGTTGCTCCCTCAATACATATTGTTTCACCTCTTCCCCAGCTTATTTGTTTCTCTCTTTCCTGAGCCCTCAGAAAGAATGAAAAGGAGAGCAGAAGAAGGCAGGCCCAACCTCCTACATTCTTCACTGGCCTTCTTCACAAGAGCCAGTCTGAGCAGGGCAAACCCTCCTTTATCCTCAGCAGCTCAGACAAGAGCAGAGAGGATGGTTCCCACAGCCGGAACCTGTCACTTTGCTGCCCCCTGTGCAAGGCTCTTCCTTGCCCCAGGCAGGTGATGGAAAGCCTGGAGCCAATTATGGCTTACTACCACCTCCTTCAGGGAGGGAGTTGGGGCCACTCGCCCTAGAGGCCTTGCACGGTGAGCGGCTGTTTCTTCGCCTCAGCCATGGCAAAGCATCGCAACCAAAGGGCTGGCCCGGCGCTACACTTTTGAGCACACACCCCCCGCCCCCCCCCCCCGACTCTCACCTGCCGCGAAGTGCAAAGGGGTAGATTTCCGCCCGGCCATATCTTTGGCGTTGACGTTGGTAGCATCCACCAGGCGCCTGACCCGGGTTACGTCCCCATTGCGGCAGGCCTCGAGCAGCTCCCGAAAAGCGCCGCTTCCCACGGGCGGAGGAAGAGGCTGCAACGGCGGAGGGGGTGGGTCGGGGCTGTCGGGAGCAGCCGGGCTGGAGGCAGCAGAAGAGGAAGACGAAGACCCGGAGCTGCTGCTGCTGCTGCTAGTGGCGGCGCTGCTGGCCCCGGAGCCCGGCGGCGGCGGAGGCCCGGAGCTTTCGCAGGCGCTCTCTGGAGAAAAAGGCCTCTCCGTTCCCGCCGTCCCTTCCCGGCCGCTGTTGACGGGGGCCTCGCCCTCGAGTCCGGCCAGAATGGGCCGCTGCTGAGGGGAAGCTCCGGTGGGAGAAAGATTGGGGCTGCGGGGCGGAGATACGGGCGTCTGGACCGAGTGATGACTTGGAGGATGAGCGGGGTGATGGTGATGATGCTGCTGCGAGCGACGCGACGACGATGATGCCGCCGCCATTTCCCCGCTCCGAGAGCGCTCTGGTCCTGTCACTGCGGCAACGGGGAAGGATTGCCCGCCCTCGCATCCGGCTCCGTGGAGCCAATCGTGGGACGGCGGGGGGGAAGTGACGTAAAGGCAGTGAGATGACGGAAGACGAAAGCAGAACTCTTTCCCCAGAGCGTCGGGTGTTTGCTGGCTTAGGAGCGTATTGTTTACATTGCTATGCTTTCATGGAGTCCTCGGGGGTTCCAACCTTAGCAACTTGAAAACTTGTGGACTTCAACTCCCAGAATTCCTCAGCTAAAGGTTGCTAAGGTTGGAGACCCCTGCACAAGACAATAGTTTGCCCCTGCTTTTTTCTGGGTTCCCCCCCGGGTCATAATTTTAATTTCGTGTGATTAACAAGATGTTACCCAGCATACAGTGGCGTTTGTTTTGTAAACTCTTTTGAATTTTTAATATTTCTGCATAAACATGAACTGAAAACGAGAACAATTCTCCGCCCAAGTCCTAAAACTAGGTTTTTTAAAAAACCAGTTGAACAAAGGAGTTCAAAACACTAGTTTATTGGTTTATTGAGGAAAATAAATTCATTTAAAATATGTTTAAAGAATCCATTCGCAGGTCTGCAGAAAAGGCGTTTTGTTTGCCTTTTTGGTTCTGCAATAAAACCTCGAAGTCTGCTTACAATAAGTGCTACAATGAAACCCGACATCTTATAAAACTGAGGCATTCACAATAGATTCAGTATCCGGGCAGAAAGTCTTAACACTGACTCAAAAGAGGCTAGGGAAGAAAACCGTTTGAATTTTTTTTGTCTGGAAAAACACCTTAAATGTCTTTCAGACTGCGGGGCTTATAATGTTTAGTAGTGGTTACTCCCAAGTAAATGGAAGAGACCTTGTTAGGCTAGTAAGTTACTGAAATAACCACCAGGTGGCAATCTTAATGCATTTTTGAAATAAGGTTATATTCTGAATCTTTTCTACTATTAAATATTACTTGTAAGATTTAGAAACATATTTTAAAAACCCGCAGAATTAGAACAAAAGCCCATTTAATCCAGCATACTTTGTTCTTCTCTGACTAACCAAATAAATTCAGGAAATTCACACATAAGGGCAAGAGGATGATACCTCTTTTTCTTCTGTGGCTGCCTTACAATTGTTTTTCTAGCGTGCTTCTTGTTATTCAGATAAAGTTTAAGTTGAGCTTGGTTCATAGTTATTGCATGCATACATCCATGAAGTTTTCTTGGCAATAGTACCCAAGTTATTTATCGTTGCCTTCTGAGATAATTTTCAATTTCTCAGATCATCCTATGACCAAGGTTATACTAGTACTAGTAACTGAGTTGTTAAATTGTTTCATTAAATTAATTTTCCAAATTAACTTTCTCAATCTATTTGCAACCCACCCACCCCCACCCTGGTTCTTTGAGACTAACATTTGAATTAAATCAACACAATTTTCTAAATTGAATTAATTCAAATTGGATCAGATATGTTTCACATCATCTCTCTACTATTAGTTAAAGTACCATAATTCCTACTTTTCCCGTTTTGGTTTGAGCCCGAAAAAGAATTTTAGCTGCTCTATGAGTTGCTCTTAAGTTTAATGAATGCACTTTTTTGGCAGTCTTGGCCTTTTTCTCAGTCTTAGACAAAAGCTCCAAAAAAGATCATAAAAAGTGATCAAACTGAGCCGAAACATTTCCTCCAAATCTTTCTGGAAATGCACACAGCCCTGTTAGCTGCATGAGCCTGTAAGAAATAGAAGTAGACATAGAAAGAAACAATAGAAATATACCATTGTGGTAAATGTAGTCTGGATTCCCAGGGTAGAAGAGTTGCATTCCAGAAGGCAAAAAGACTTCTGAGTTTTGAAAGTTTGAGGGACAGGAAGATGGCTCCTCTCCAGCAATTCCCATCTACAGTAATGGGTGCAAATGTGTTAAGGAGTGGTTCAACCAAGAAGTAAAGAAAATTTTCTGACAATGAGAACAATCCTGGAGTAGTGAGTGCATTATCACTGGAGGTTTTCAAAAATAGACATGACATAACTCAATCTTCAGGCATAAATTGAGGTAAGGGACACCAGAGGGACTGACAGCTTTATTGGTGAACTCACAACTTCAATAGGAAAGTATTTTTTCAGAAGAACACAGGCCCAACCTACCCACTAGTGATTCTGCCTAGTGATTTGGAAGGAAACTTGCAAGTACACTAAAGAAGACCGAAACATTTGCATCTATCAGATAAAATTTTATGTTTAATTGTCGTAATCAGGCATCAGCCTTTTTTTAACAACAAAGAATCAGGTGAACAGTTTCTTATTATATATACATTTATTCAAAAATATACTAAGAGTATATTAAAATAATTTGTTGGGCAATAAATTATTTTGTTGGTGAAATATGAAAGTAAACCTTCTTTTAATTACAACATTTCCAAAGTAATTATTATTAAAGATCTTAAAATCACTACTGTTAATATATTGGGTTTTGGAAAGTTCCAGGGGTGGATGGGAAGCGGCTCCTTGGGATGATGGTGATTCATCTCCGTTCCTGAAACAGAATAACAAAACAGAATAATCAAGTTCATAACCCCCTGCTTATGAACAAGTTCCCAGCGTCTGCCTGCTTGCCTGCTGTGTTAAATAGCCGGCTTCTGGTGCGGCCCATCAACAAGGGTGAGGCTGCCTCCTTGCAAGTAATCGGGATGACCTTCATTGCTCCTGCCTTTTCCCTGCCCAATCTGTTCTCAGATGAGGTGCAGAAGGCAGTTCCTCCTCAACGTTGAACCTCTGCCGCTGAGTTCTTTGCCCACTTGAAGCCTCGGGGCTACCCTGCTGCAGCTGTTCTTCAGCCAAATGACTCTCAGCCAGCTGCCTGGAGACATTGACCAACTCACCTCCTGAGGTGTCTGGGACTTTTTCCACCCTCCCACAAGTTGGCATCTGGAGAGGTGTCAGAGAAAGCATCTGGAAAAGGCTATTATTAGTACCACACGCTTTCTGTAAAAGCTCAAACACTTTGCTCTTTCTGGAGTTGCTTGTAATTACCCTCTGCCCTTCCCAGGTAGCATATTGGGCAACTTCTGATCTGAGAGGGTCATTTACTGGCATCATAGCTTTTAGCCTTGTGAAACCTTTCATAGAGTTTTCTTAATAAGGATACTGGAGAGCTTTGCCACTTCCTTCTCCAGTGGGCCACCTTGTATCAGCACCTTCCATGCTGACCTGCCTGCCTTGGATGGCCCTGCCCGGCATAGCTCATCGCTTCATTGAGCTGCAAAAGACTCTTTGACAGGACAAGGCAGTGCTCCATGAAGAATCTGAAATGGATACCCTTTTAAATTAAAGAAAGCATTCCAGGTCCAGGGAGTCTTCCTCGAGGCTGCTAAGGTCCGCAAGTCTGGCTCCCGATTCATCCGGAGAATCCTATGAATGACAGTGATTCCTTTGTAGCCATGAGGGCAAAAGAGACCTAGAATTCCCCAAAAGAGGGACTATTGAATGGGGATGAAAAAATAGGCTTTCTATGCTTTGCCTGTTAAATCCCTGCCCGGAAGCGGCCGGATGCTGGAAAGGTGCTGGAAAGGATGGACGCGGAGAAAGGAAAGGCATAAGCCAGGTGGGCCACATCCATTTAGCATACCAGTGGGCCCTTCCCTGCTGCTTTGCAGTGAATGAACCAATTGCACCAGAGCTTTGGGTGCATATAGTTTGCCTAAGTACGTTGTCCCAAGGGCCAGGTGGGGTCACCTTGCTCCAGCACCCACGGCACTCCAGCACAGTTCACTCCAGTTAGGAGAACTGAATAGAAGACCACCATCCCTTCCCAAGAGAAAAAAGTTTGTCTTTCTTACTCACGGACTGGAAGGCTCGCTAGCATCGGAAGCCACTGCAGCCTCCTCCCAGCCTCCCTCTGACACCTCGTCTAAAAGCATGTCCGGAGAGTCCAAGTCCTCTAGGCTGCTCCTGCTATTCGATCCGATCAGGACGTTCATCGAATCCAGCAAATGAGAGCATCAGGGCTAAAGCCAAAGCTCTCTGCATCTCAACAGGATGGCTAATAGGCTGCATTCAGCCCCTACGTGCCAAGAGAAAGACGGCCTTTGGAAGCCTTATGCCGAGGAGGACGTATCACACAATTTCCCCCTCCCCCACCAGGACTTGTGGCATAGCCTCCATCGGCCCCATTGCCAAAACGTTCTTACCTTGGAGGACGCTTTCTCCCCACAGAGAGAGGGGAAGGGCTCCTGTTCCACGACTTCCGATGTGTAAGCCCTGTCCAGAGGAAGAAGGCGAAATGTTTAGGAATCAAGCTGGCTCAGCTTCCCCTTTCTCTGTCTATCTTTATTTCCCTTCTGTGAACCAGCAGGGGTCTTCTCCCTCCTAGGTGCTACCTACCTGGATGGAGACGGGCTCTCTGCATCTGTCCAGCTGTCCAAAGGGACGGATTCTTCCAATGGATCCTGAAATAACAGTACAAAGTGTCTGTTGGCATATCAACAAATTCACAGCGACAGAGCTTCTGCGATTAGCATGAGGAGGGGTGGGTCAGGCCTCACCAATTCAGCAGAGCTCTCCATAATGGTGGAGAGGCTTGGCATCCACTTCTCCACCTTGACATCTCTGGGGAGAGAATTAGGGGCCAATTAAAACTAGCCAGGAGCCCCTTTTAAGAGTGAACACGTGGAGGATCTGAGCGACCTGCCAGCTGGCCTGCCAATGGGATCGCCCTGCGTCGTTTTTCCTTTAGCAAAAGCAAAAATAGAGGGTAGAGATGCCTCCCCTCTGCAAACCCTTTTTCTAGCCTTTCTGTTTAGGGCTTTAGTGCAGCCACCTTCAGAATCCCTCAGCTCAGAATACGTACCTCCACAAATTTTGGATGCATGTCACATCTTCCAATCTTGGGTTCCTGGTGGTAACACCCATCCAAACCTGAAAGTAATAATTGCTCATTTGAATGTAAAAATCAAAGTTCTCTGCCAGATCTCTCCACGAATCGAAGGGGCTCTCCTTGAGTTTACTAGGGTGGCCAGGTTCCCCAAGTGAGAATTCCTCCCTTCCCCCACCTGGTTTTGAGGTAAGAACCCCCTTTGGCCAGGTTGCAAATTCATCCTTACCCTTGTGGATGGAGATGTTTCCCCATACTCCTATGCCTTGTCAGCCCTGACCAGAAGAACAAGGTGACATGTCAAATACCATGAACCTCGCTCAGCCTCCCCTTTCTAAGACTGGCCAGTCGGCCTGCCCATCTTTTGCCCCTGCAAGCAAGCCCCTTATGGACAGGAAACCATCTTGGAGGGAGGCTCCTACAGATTCTTTTACAGTCCAACAATGGTGCCCCACCATGCCCAAGATTTAAGAAGAAGGCCATGGTAC
Organism: Pseudonaja textilis; assembly: GCF_900518735.1. The sequence continues at coordinate 389,838 of NW_020769363.1, forward strand.
CTGTTGGGAGGCACAGGAATGTCTTCTTCAACATTCTTCGTACAGCATAAAAGCTTTGAACATCTTTTCCAGATGTTTTGTGAGGACAAATAGACATTAGCCAGTCAGAAGGGCTGGAAAGCATAACTTTTTTCTCCTTCTGCCAGTTTCTTGGCATCTGAGATGGCCCCACTTATTCTAAAAAATCTCCTGACAGCCATTATCACCGTGGCTATTCAAACTGACCACCTTGTTCCCTCGGCAACCAGGTAAACAATGGCCATATTCTAAACCTGCAAAAGGAGGGCATCTCACCTGAGACTAGGAATGGCCTGAGGCTGACTCTCTGGGTGGCCTTTGTCCACTGCCTTTCATGTGGGAAACTGTCTATTCATGAGCAATAGAGAACCACAATCATTGTGGCACAAAGCCCAGAGGGAATCACAGACTCCTAGGGTGGAAGGGACTTTTAGTCCCACTTCCTGCCCGAGAAAGGGCTCCTTAGGCAAATGATTGTCCAATATTTTCTTAAAAATCTCCACAATGGAGCACACACAATGCTGAGAAGCAAACTGTTCCACTGACTAATGGTTCTCACTGTCAGGAAATTCCTTCTTATTTCCATGGTTGGATCTCACTCTGATGAGCTTCCATCCTCCGCTTCATGTCCTTCCCTCAGCTGCTACGGAGAATCAACACCCTCTTCCCTGTGGCCTCCCTGCAAGTACTGGAAGACTGCTCTTATGTCTCCCCTCCTTCTTTTCTTCAAGGGGCCCTGGGACCCAAACTGCTTCTCAGCTGGGCCTTCTGGGCAATTTCATCCTCCTTTCCCCTTTGGGCCAGCACAGACTGGCATCTCTTGCTCACCGATTACTGGGTCCCAATCCTGTCTGCTTAGAGGAAAATACCTTTTCTTTTTGCTAATATACATTTTCAGATTTGTGTTTAAGGGGCCCTGAACTCCTTAAAGTATAAAATCTGATATTTCCAATAAAATAACTAGCCTCAGGAGAAAAAAAAACATTTCCCACAGTTCTGCTGATACAACATGAAATCCACAAACTTTGTTTGGCTACTATTAGCATCCAACACTTTCTGTGAAGTACAGCACAAGGGTAGATAACGTCTTCCAATGAAATGTATATATATTCATGCATTGCCATGGCCTGGGAGCATCGCAGGGAAGCAGAGCAGGTGCCACTTGAGCCTTGCTTGTCCAACCATTGCGGTGTCCACATTTCCAAGAAGACCAGCTGTGTGCCCGCCCACCTGCCTGTGTGCTGGGGTCACATGCTGGGTCTCCAGGGTGGGGAGGAACCAATGTGCGCAATCCCCACTGGTCGTCTGAGGGTCTGCTCCTCCCGAGCGAGCCGTGTGCCAATGAATGTTGGCGGGGCTATAGCCCCGCCTTGACTGGGACATGGCTATGCTTGGCCAGTGAAAGAGCGACTGCTGGCTGGGCTGGTGCCACTGCCTCCACTGCTGCTTAAGAGCCATGCCAGACATGCTCGCCTCCTGCCATGGCCTGGCTCGGGAAGGGACAGGGCAGGCCCTCTTCTCCCCTGACAGAGATAGATAGATAGAAGATAGATAGAATACTTTATTGGCCAAGTGTGAATGGACACACAAGGAATTTGTCTTGGTGTAAATACTCTCAGTATACATAAAGAAAAGTTACATTTGTTAAGAATCAAGAATCATAACGTACAACACTTAATGATAGTCATAGGGTACAATAAGCAATAAAATCATACTAGAAAACAGTCAGTATAAATCGTAAGGATACAAGCAACAAAGTTACAGTCCTACAATCACAAGTGGGAGGGGATGGGTGATAAGGAGTGATGAGAAGATTAACAGTAATAGTAGTGCACACTTTGTAAATAGTTGAACAGTGTTGAGGGAATTATTTGTTTAGCAGAGTGACGGCTTTCGGGAAAAAACTGTTCTTGTGTCTGGCTGTTCTGGTGTGCAGTGCTCTATAGCGTCGTTTTGAGGGAAGGAGTTGAAACAGTTTATGTCCGGGATGTGAGGGGTCTGTAAATATTTTCACAGCCCTGTTTTTGACTTGTGCGGTATACAGGTCCTCGATTGAAGGCAGGTTGGTAGTAATGGTTTTTTCTACAGTCCTAATTATCCTCTGAAGTCTGTGTCTGTCCTGTTGGGTTGCAGAATCAAACCAGACAGTTATAGAGGTGCAGATGACAGACTCAATAATTCCTCTGTAGGATTGGATCAGCAGCTCCTTGGGCAGTTTGAGCTTTCTGGGTTGGCGCAGAAAGAACATTCTTTGTTGTGCTTTTTTGATGATGTTTTTGATGTTTGGTGTCCATTTTAGGTCATGTGTTATATTGGAAAAAAGATTAGGAACTAGAAATTTGAAGGTCTCTACTGTTGATACTGTGTTGTCTAGTATTGTAAGAGGTGGTAGTATGGGAGGGTTTCTTCTAAAGTCTACCACCATTTCTATGATTTTGAGTGTGTCAGTTCCAGATTGTTCCAGTTACACCACAAGGCAAGTTGTATAACCTCCTGTCTGTATGCAGATTCATCATTGTCTTGAATGAGACCAATCACTGTTGTGTCATCAGCAAACTTCAGTATTTTAACGGATGGATTGTTTGAGATGCATTCATTGGTATATAGGGAGAAGTGGAGATAGCACACAGCCTTGGGGGGGCCCTGTGCTGATTGTACAGGTATCGGATGTGATTCCACCTACCTTCACCTGCTGCTTCCTGTCTGTTAAGAAGCTTATGAACCACTTACAAGTGTGTTCAGGTACCGCTAGTTGGTTTAATTTACCTAGAAGAGTGTCTGGAATAATGGCATTGAATGCTGAACTGAAGTCTACAAAGAGGACCCTTGCGTAGGTATTTGGAGATTCAAGGAGTTGTAGGATGTAATGCAGAGCCATGTTAACAGCTATGAGGGTTTTCCCTTAAAAAATAAAATTATTTAATGTTGTTTTTGTGACTTGAAAAGTTCCTCCTATGCAAGTAGTAATAACTAAGTTTTTGTTTCTACCACATCTACAGGTACATTTTATTGTATTTAAAGAAGCCATTCATTATAGGTAGTCCTTGATTTATGACATTTCTTCTTTCTTCCGAAATGGACTTGCTGGTAGTAAATATATTCTATTTTAAATTTCCAAATATCATAAAGTAGGAACAAAAACAAAAGAATAAACACCCAGATCAAAACAAGCAGCTTCACAACTTGTACTTCAGATACAGTGAAATAGAAACAGAACAAGAAACAGAACAAGTTCTTACTTTGTTTCAAATCCCAGTTTGCAGGTTTACTTCTAACACGTGTATTGTTTCATATACGTATAACTTTTTTCCTTCCTCCAATGGGAGAATTCTCAGTTATTTCCACATTTTAAATGTGTCCTTGTATTCTCTCTGAATTTATAAAATTTCTAACTTTGATACGATGCCAAAAAACAGGAACAAACTGAGTTATCATTCTAACCCCATTCCTCAAGGATAGGCTTCAGAGTTGTGAAGTGATTAGAGAAATTTCACAGAAAAGCAGAGGCAAAATATTGGAAAAAAGATTAGGTACACTTACAACAGTTCATTTAGTGACCATTGAGAGTTACAATGGCACTGAAAAAAGCAATTTATGGCCATTTCTCAAACTTATGACCTTTGTAGCAGTCCCATGGTCATGTGATCAAAATTAAGATGTTTGGTAACTGGTTCATACTTGTGACCATTGCTGTATTCCAAGGTCATGTGATCACCTTTTACAATTTGCTGTAAAGCAAAATCAATGCAGAAGTCAGATTTACTTAACAACCATGTTACTAACTTATCAACTTCAGTGATTCACTAAAAAACTGGGGCAAGAAAAGTCTTAAAACGAGGCAAAACTCACTTTAAAATGTCTCCCTTAACAACAGAAAGTTTGAGCTCAATTGTGGTCATAAGTTGAGGACTCCCTGTACAGGAAAATCAAGCCAAGACTTGAGTCCATATCAAGCTGATATTTACTATGACTGTCCCAAGAAGCTTTGAATAGGAACAAAGTTGTCAATATTGTAAAATTCACCTTAAAAAACCCTGAAAGTAGAATATAAACAGGTTCCCCTCAATTTCTACCTAATCCTGCCTTCCTTGGCTCTAAAGATGTATTTATACAGATAGTCGTTGAGATATAATGGTTTGTTTAGTGAGTGTTCAAAGTTACAGTGCCACTGAAAAAAGTGACTTATGATTTTTCTTACACTTACAACCATTGCAGCATCCAAGTCACATGATCCCAATTCAGGCACTTGGCAAATGGTCCGTATTTATGACGGTTGTTGTCATGGAATCTGAATGATTGAATTGGAAATGGGAGGTGCCTCTGATAATATATTGGAGAGGGAAAAGAGGATTACAAGGCGAGGATGGCTTAAGAAAAGATATAAAGAACTTGGTTTCTTGGCAACTGACTTGTACTTCTGACTGTTGCAGTGTCCCGGGATCATGTGATTCCCCCTTTTGCGACCTCCAGACAAGCAAAGTCAAAGGGGAAGCCAGATTCACTTAACATCTATGTTACCAGTGGTGGTATTCAGCCGGTTGGTACTTTATTGTATTGTGATTTATTGTTTTGTGTATGTATTTTATTCTTATTTAAGTAGTAAGTGCACGAAATAATAAATTAACTTTTTGTATATCTTCTTTTTGTAGGTCATTCATTAGGGCAAAGAAGTCAGTGACGTTGACTTGGCCATGCCCACCCAGTCACATGACCGCCAAGCCACTCCCACCCAATCACATGACCACCAAGTGATGCCCACCAGTCACATGACTGCCAAGCCATTCCCACCAAACAAGCCATGCCACAGAACCGGTAGTAAAAAAAAATTGAATCCCACCACTGGACATGAACCACCATTTTACCAGGATCGTATAAGGCAGGCTTGTCCAACCCGCGGCCCACAGGCCGCATGCAGCCCAGGTCGCCTCGTAATGAGGCCCAGTGCCCACCCCAACCTTCGTGCCAGAGCCAGCGAGGAGGAGGAGGAGAGGCAAGGGCGAGGCGGGGCGAGGCGAGCGCCAGGCCAAGCAGCAAGAGAAAAGGCTGGTTTGATTGCTATTTTTTAAAACAACAACAACAATAATTTGGGTGATATTTTTAGGACAAAAAAAGCAGTTTAAACATGTTTAAAACTAAATATTGCTATTTTGACTATTGAGTTTTACCCCTGCAAATGAACAATAGATAACTTCATTACAATATAAAAGAGGAATCCTCTGTCATCTCTAAAGTGTGACATCTGTCTTGATCTCTCAGACAGACTTCCTAGTCTCCTTGCCTTTTACTCTCTTGCTACTTCAATCTTTCCTTCGGAAGCCGGCTGAAGGCTCATTGAATAGATAGCAGAACTGGCCATCTGATTCGTACATCTCCATGTTGATGTACATGCTTGTAACTTTTTTTTTCTGCTTGGTCTTACAAAATAGACACTTACCATAGAAACCTTGCAAAATTATTTCAATGAATTAGGAAAAAGGAACTTAAATATATATTTCGCTTGTGTCTCATCACTGAAAACCGTAAAAAGTACTGTATGTCTAAATGTGTTGTATGTGTGAGCACATATGCTGGGTTAAGGGGATTTGTAGCCCATGGGGCACCCAGATATGAGCTCTGAATTGCAGGAATACCAGTTTTAGGTGATGTCTGGCATAATTGGGCAGCTATAGAAATTAAATAAATAAATAATCGTTAACAGAAGATATGCGGTTTAAAATGGGTCTATCAGAGAAGTTAGTTCTCATCAGTTAAACCCTTGGCAGTAAAATATGAAAAGCTCCCCAGACCTAACATCAGTAGAAATTTTTGGAAAACTTAAGACAGAACAAAATAAAATTACCTTTCATTTGATCTTGGCTCCTAAGAATTATATAGACCCATCCATGTTGGGTTTTTATCTTTTGTTTTTTGGCAAGTCTTTGGAACAGGGTTTTCAAAGAAACTCTTTGTCTACTTCCCAACAGAATGTGTAACACCTAAATGAGTCTGTGCCAAATACTTTAATTGCAAGGTGCAATTAATTGTAAGGCGTATGCCAATCCCATACAACCAGTATGTAGCCAACTCTCTGGTGTTTTCAGTCCCGCCGACCTTCAGATGCCAAAACCAAGCAGTCAGTCATTTTTCCTTTCAGGTTGCCAATAGATGAGCTTGCAAATTCTGCAGCTCATGGACATACATGCATTAATAAGCTATTAATATGCTCCATCCATGTTTTCAGTACATTTATGTTGTATATGTTGCATAATTTTGCAATGGCAAAATCAAATGACAATGACAAAAAGCCCCGCGGAGAGCAAAATTGTTGAAGCGCTCTACTTAATATTGGAAAAAATTAAACTGGGCAAGTTTTTTTTATAAGCAGAGGCATTCACAGCTAGTCACGAACTTGTCAAAATTGCAAACATGTCATGATATTATGATGCAAGCTCTGCTCCTAAAGTACTCACATTCTTTAAGTTGTTACAACACAAGGCCAAAGTTTGCATCATGGAATATGTTTTATTTCTTTGCATCATTCCCCTTCCCACCACATCCCCACTTATTTATAAAGACAATGAAAATAGGTACCCCTTGACTAAAAATCAGGTTCACTAATAAGGGTGCTTAAATACCTTCTCTGGCTTAAATTAAAATAGATCTTAAGCAAGAGCTTACTTGAGCCTCAGTAGCTGGGAACTATGGTGCGGCAAGGGAAAAAGCAATAGAAGAAATACTTCAAAGTATTATTGAAGGGAGAAAAAATATTCCAGTCTGCACTCTCATAATTTCAAATGAACAAGAAAGAACAAGAAAAATATATGTTCAAGGTGGTAACTGTAGGAAGGTTCAGGATTAACTGGGAACAGGGCAGAGTGTGCATTTGACACAACAAATGGCTGCTTTATTTCTGGAACACACTGTTCGTATTATTTGTTAGATTTACATTCTGCCTTTCCACAGCGATACGTTTTTCTGATATTGCTGCCTCTCAACAATTAATTTCTCCCAACTCCATTTGTAACAGATCTGTTGTACAACTACAGTTTTCAACCTCTGTTGTTTCAAAGCTGTAATACTGTTGGTTATATTTGGGGAACAATGATAGGAGAATATATACAGTACTTTCCTTGGATAAGCTGAGGATATCAAACTGGGAAGATTGTTATTGTGAAACTGAGTAAGAATTAAAAAAAAACTGACTAGTGAAAGTTTTCTGGCAAAATCAGATTGTAAAATTTACTAGAAAATGGGTGGAACAGCAAGGAAATGATGATGAATGATTATTATATCCCATAAGGGTGAGTGGACAGGAAGAGGCTGGTTTCTCATTGATTTCTTAGAAACATCAAACATGAAGAGGAACAAAAGAATAATAAATTATAACTGTACATTAATTGATGCGAATTGAAATTAAAAAAAAAACTTCACTCATACAAAGCAGCAAAAGAACCTGCAGCATTTATATTAATAGATTTTCTGGTACTCCCTGCTCTGTTTAATGGGTTCCTCTTGGTCATGTGCCTACATTTGTTTTTTGAAAAGTTATCTCAATTCATTGGTATAGTTCCTTATCAGGAAGTGAACCAGTTATGGTAACAATATGTAAAACCTGCAGATATTAATACCTGAAACAATACTTAGTCTATAGGAATATTTACATTGTACTGCTTCTGTATTATATTGCATTTTTTGAAATTTGTTTAAATTTATCTCCACCAACTACTTATATTTTCCCCAAAATAAGATCAGCTCTTATTTTATTTTGGGTACCAAAATAAGCACTAGGGCTTGTTTTGGGGGGTGTCTTATCCTCCCCCATGTACTTCTGCTTGCTCATGGCAGGGCAGAAGGCTGTGCAGTGTGCCAGTGCCGCCTCTGTGAGGCAGGGGAGGGTGGAGCTGCCCCATGCGCCCTGCATTGGCTTACCTCAGAGCCCCCACAGCCAGGTCACCCATACCCCAACACCTGCCTTGCCTCACAACAGCAGCTCCGGCAACCCCATCCAGTAGGACTTTGCATGGCCCCTGGCCCATTTCTTCTGCTTGTTTGTGGCTGCAATAGAGCAGGAGGCTGAGTGACATACTGGTGCCATGGCCACAAGGTGAGGCAGGGGGTGGACCTGCCCCATGCACCCTGAACTGGCTTAACTCAGGGTCCCCGCAGCCAGGCCATCTAGGCCTGAGATTGATTCCTGTCTCACCTTGCCGCCAAAGCACCAACACACCACTCAGCCTCCTGCTTCATTGCAGCTGCGAACAAGCAGAAGTGGGCCGGCAGCCTTGTAGGCTCCTGCTGCACATGGCTGTTTGTGCTGCTGCCACGAGGCAGATGGCAGGGCATGGATGGCCTGATTGCAGAGGCCCTGAGGAAAGCTGTTGTGGGGTACATAGAGCAGCTCCATCACCCCACCTCATGGCCACGGCACCATGAATGACCAAATGGAATGGGCAGCAAGTAGGGCTTATTTTGGGGGTAAAGCTTATATTAAGCACACACATAAAAACATGCTAGGTCTTATTTTGGGGATACATCTTATTTTCAGGAAAACAGGGTACTTATAAGCAATGAGCTCTTTTTCAATCCTTTCTCATGCTACCCATTAAAATGTAAAAAAAGGACTAAACGTAAAAGTACTAAAATCTTTTATTAAAGCAGTGATTTTCCTGTGTTCTAATTTATTTCCCAGAATCACAAAAGGCAGGTGTTCTTTCCTCGCCTGATTTAGGATTTTCAATATGATGATGCATTCCCAATTTCTTGTAAGAACGGCTGCTGAGCTATACTGTGAACTGGCAGGGAGACTTCTACTCTTTGCTTTAGATGGGATTTCAGGAGGCTTTGTCTGGGGCCAGGGAGAGTCAATCTGGGTTTGATAGCATTAGATAGAGATAAACTGGGTCTGACTCTAGTCATGTCAAAGGACAGGAAGCAAAAGGGTGAAATCTCCATTTTCTTTGCTAGGTTTGCTTTCTGCACTACCGAAAACACTAGTTTCATATGCACATATACATTTATTTGTGTCTGTGTACCAATATACTGCTCAATTTGAAGAACTCAGGATAATGTACAATTATTGTAACTTATCTATGCTGCTCACTTTGAAGGACTCAGGATAAAATACACAAACATGCAAAACATATCGGATAAAGCTATTAGTGAATCATCTATGAAAAGCTGAACAATTTTGTTTTTAAACCCTTATTTAAAAAAAATTGAAATATTTTATATAAAGAGAACTTATATTATTTCAAAAAATTTAACCCTAAAGGAAGAAAGCACTTTTTCTAGCTTTTTATATTTTACAATCTTTAAAAATTACTCAAATATTATATATAAAAGGAGAAAAACCCTTTCGTTTTAAATGCGGAAGCTAAAACACAACACTACATTAAAGCTTTTATTCAATTATATATATATCACACCAATTAAAATCCAATTAATTCCAATTAGCTCATTGGATTTAAATCTCTTCCTCAAGTTTATCCTCATAGAGTAAAATCTTTTTTTTTTCTCTTATTTTGAAATTTGATCAATAATATTTTAATATTTGGAGATTATTCAGCATTACATAGAAGGACCGAAAACATACATATAAATTATGACAGTTTATAAAGACTAATAAATAAATGGAAATGTATAGTATTCCCCACAGCAAGGAGAAGCAGAGATGGTTAAATTGGCTTTTATCCAAAGAAGAGAATATATTTAATTTTGTTTCTGTTTAGAAATTACTTCGGGATTTTGTACTTGCAAGGGGGAAAAATGAAACTTTGATTTTGTTTTTGCTGATTAAATAGGGTTGTTGCTATCGTATACTGTTGTGTAAAAGAAAGAAGTTGAGGTTGTAATGCTGTTATCTTCTACTGTGGTAAAGAGAGTTGGAAGTCAATGCCTTTTTTTTCCTTTTCCCTCTTTACACTACATTTTCTTTTTTTCCTCTCCCCCCCCGCCCCCCAGTTTTCTATTACATTTTAAAATTTCTCTCTGTGTTTTATATTTTTGATAAACTAATAAAAATGTATTATTTTAAAAAATGAGAAATTGTGATGACCCGGGGCATGGCACAAAGGCAACACAGTCACATAAGTAAGAAACATCCCTTTAATACCTCTAACTTTGCCCCCAATGTCTAGTTACTTTCGGCTGGAGAAAAAACTCTCCCAAGGATAGTCTTTAAGTGGAGGAAATTCAGTCCAAAAACAAAGTACATATAAACTGTAAATAAACTAAAAATAAATAAAATAAATATCCACACAAACCACGCTGCAGCAATTAATTGGACAGGGCAGGTTAAGGTATTGCAGACTTCAAAGGCCAACAAAACACACACAGTTGGGAAGATGCCAGAAACCCAGATAAGCATCAACAAAACAAGATAATACATGATTCATTTCAAACAAGTCGCTGTGCACAAACTCCCTTTTTAAACACTGTTTCCAGCTGCAGCTAATGAAGGGAATCAGGGCCCTTTCCTCCCCCATAAGCCACACAACTCATGTTGCTCCCTTCTCCATTCCTCCCCTGCATGCCCTAGGATGAAGAGGGGGTGGGCCTGGATCTTCCTCTGAATTCCCCCTGCCTTGCTCTACCTCTCCCCTGCTCTGCCCAGCCACACTGTGCCCTTCCCCAGTTTCTTCCACAGCCAACGGAGCTACACTCCCACTCCCTGTCAGCTGCTCGGCCTCCCCCTCAGAATCAGATTCTGACAGGGGCATGATAGAAATATAAGACCTGGCCTCAGCAAGTATAACATGGGGAATTCCGCCCCCCCCCCCTTTTTTTTCAGGCCATGAAGCTAGGAATTGTCAACAGTACTTCTCAGGATGCACATATCAGCCAAGCTGGAGCTCAGTGGGAGAGACGATAAGTATCAGGTACAAAAACTGGTAAAGCTTCATTGCTGAAAAATGACATCTTGAATCAACCCAGAAGATATGGCAACCAAAGAACATTAGTGCCTGTCATTTGAATGCTTCAGTCAGAGGCTGAAGAGGCAGACCAGGCAGACAGTCAAACTAAGAGCCAGCAGGCAATAAGACAGTTATAGCCATTTCAAGAGGCAATGGATAGGAAACAAACTCCATTCTGATAACGAGGGACTAAATTCTGGCAGGATGCTTAATCCAAGCAGAGGCCACAGCTATCAAGGGCTCAGCAAAGGCAATCAGCATGTCTTCATCAGAAGAGAGAATAGCTCCAGCCTTAATCAATCCATGTCACAACCGTGGCCTATATATTGCAATCTCCAGCCCCAACTTTCCAATTTTAGATGGTTGCTCCTGTCACTCTTGTTTCTGGCCTTGCATTCAGACTCAAGTCTTGACACTTGGACCAGTTTGTGAAATTCAAATCTTGGATCCTTACAAATAACTATTATGGCTCTTACTTTATCTTGCTAGTCACTTGCTACGATTCATGATATACAAGGCCTTTCAAGCCTTTCACTTTGCCAAGTCTCAAGTGCTCTCTGGCTAATTAGTACCTAATTCCAAATTATTACCAGTAAGTTTATGACATGGCAATAAAGTTTTTCAAATGTTATTTTCTTGGCTTTCTATTTGGCATTGGATGGTACAAGAGAAAAATAGGGGTGACGCCAGTAAACTTATTCCTCTCTCATCATCGCCAATTCAGTTGTGATTGCACCTTCCAAGACACTTCCAACGGCAATCTCATATCAAGCATTTTGCACTAATCTAAATACAAGAAACTTTTTGGGGTGGTGGTAGTGGTTATTTTGAGTCATTGATGGTTCCTTGCAACTGCTCAGTCAAGTTCCTGTGGTTTTTCTTAGCAAGGTCATGCAAAGTGATTTGCTATTGCCTTCTTCCGGGAGTTGAGAAAGAGGGCGGCCTAGCCCAAGGTCAGTCAGTTGGCTTTGCAGCTAAGGTGGGACTACAACTCACACTCTCACAATTTCCAGTCTGATACCTTAACTCCTACACAAAACTGGCTCTCATGAAATTCTACGTAACGAGACCAAATGTAGGAACCAGAACATGCTATTTTTTTTTCTATGAAAATGGGACAGAATGCAGGTTTAGGTTTGGACTCAAAAGAATCTGATGATGAGGCAGGACGAGCTTCTCATCTATTTGCCATCTTGAACGATAGAAAGCAAATACTAAATGATTGACAGGTCTCTGTATTCAATTATTGATCAGAAAATGCACACTGAGTGTTGATAGTGGTTTGAATTATATGGCTACTGTTCTTGCCAACTTTGGACACTAACACAGCTTAAAAATAGATATGACTGTGCTCATACCCACACAGATCTGCAAATAGTCAAAGGCATCTAAACCAATCTTAAGTGCATTTTAACCTGGACTGAGAAAGACTATCCCCCAGATTCAAGAATTGGGGACTGGAAGTACATTAGCTGGTTGCAGTGGGCATCATATTACAACTCCGGTTTATGAGGGTATCTCACAGGAGTGACTTCTTGTGAGGTGTTTGCTTAGGGTGTAGCACAATGAGGCCCATGGGGTATTACTCTAAAATCAATATTGACTTGAAAATTTGAGACATTCCTTAAAGTCTGGGCACAGTTAGAGCAATCCCTTCTATTCATTTATGCTACTTGTCAGAATCCCTCTTGCGTTTATAAACAATGGTATAACTTTGTCTGGATTTGCCTTTCTCAGCTCTGTTCAATTTTGTTGATTCTCTATTCTCAATCTATTCTCTCTCTCTCTCTTTTGCACGACTGTAATGCTTTCTTGCTAGACAAAAATTTTATGGAAGATGATAACTTTAGTTCTATAAAGACCTACTCATTAACAGCTTTGTGTGTCAGCAGGGTTTATTATTGACTGAATTTCATACTGGTATTGGCTAATCCAGAGTTAGATATTTTTATCCTCTTCTGAGCCGTTCACTATTGCCTTGCATTAGCACCCCTCATTCTTTGGTGAATGTGTTCAATCTCTCAGAGAAAAAAAGAGACACAGAGGGAGGGCAGAAGGGAGAGAGAGAGAGGGAGGAAGGGGGAGAGAGAGAGAGTCATCTATCCAATTTCAGTCAGATCAATGAAAAAGGCCTCTTCAATTAAGATTATATACCAAAACCTACTATGGTGATCAATGTGGATTGGTAGATAGATGTTTTTTTGATTTTCCAGTCTACTGCTGAGAAAGAGAGAAAGAGTAAATCACCCAACCTTCTTCCATACATAAGCAATTACATAACAGATATACACATATAATCTCCTTCATGCTAGGATAGAACATTACAGCATAGTTTATATTGAGCCAGTTCAGTGGAACTCCGGTCCTGGCTGTAATTATTCATTAGAGCAGAAAGATAGTTTACCCATTGGCTAAGTCTGAAAAGTCCCATTCATTTTTTTTAGACTCATTAGCTGTGAAGCAAACCCCTATCTCTCCAGCTTGGCTTTCCAATTCCTGCACTCTAGTGTGGGCAGAGATATATAAATTTCCTTCTCGCCCCTGTGAGTGGTATTTATCTTCCTTAATCTCAGGTCCTCTACCAAAGGCCTGGGAGTTAGAGGGTTCGGTACAGCATCTTTTCCTAGAACTGCACTCTTCTGGGCAGAGAGTTCTGATGTTGCTCTCGAGATCTATTGGAGCTACTCTCCCTGCTTAGGAGTCATAGCCCCAAGTGTCCCCACCACCACTGGGATCATTTTGGCCTTGACTTTCCACATCCTCTCTAGTTCTTCCTCCAGGTCCTGGTACCTAAAATTAGCAGGCTAGAGGAGTGATGCTAGTAGCCAAACTATCTTAATGAGGCAGATTTTGATACTAAGCTGCCTTTGAAGCTACCAGTCCAGCTTTTGTTCTGATTCAGCAGATATTCTGTTTGGATGTCCCTGTGAAATTGAAACAGTTCCTGGTTGAACATGGTACAGGTAGTCCTTGACTTACCACCTTTAATTTAGTGACCTTTACAGTTGCAACAGCACTGAAAAAAATGACTAATGACCCTTTTTCGCACTTATGACTCTTTCAGCCTCCTGATGGTCACGTGATCAAAATTCGGACACCTGGCAACTGGCTCATATTTACGATGGGTTGCAGTGTCCCAGGGTCATGTGATCACTGATCCTCTGACAAGCAAAGTCAATGGGGAAACCAGATTCACTTACTAACTTAACAACTGTGGTGTTTCACTTAAGAACAGTGGCAAGAAAGATCGTAAAATGGGGCAAAACTCACTTAACAGCTATCTCACTTTGGGGCTCAATTGTGGTCATACATTGAGGACTACCTGTGCCTATATATTGATTTCCCTAGGGAAAAAATATTTACAAGCCAGACAAAATGCCTTGAATACGCCATATACATTTTAATAAAGGGAAGAAAATGGGAGGTGGAAAGGCAATACTGTACAGGAGAAAGGAATCTGAAAGAGGAAGGGTGGCTAGAAGGGTTTTATCACAGAAGTTATATAAATAAATTTCTGTGTTAATGGGCAGGAAACCTCTTGCAGAACCTGTTGTGCACAATCTCCATACTATACCCTCAAATGTTGCTTTCTACTTCTCAGACTGGGAGATAATTGCTCTATGTATTTGCTTGGGGAGCTCACATATTCATTCAGCTACATAAAGAGTTCTTACCTGTTTGCAAAAATATCCATAATGAATAATTTTAAAACATATAACATGTATATAATGTATATTTTATGTATATGTATGT
>NW_020769363.1:404600-531562 GCF_900518735.1 Pseudonaja textilis
TGTGTGTGTGTGTGTGTATATAATATATATATATATATATATATATATATATATACACACATACACACACACACACACACACATACACATACACACACACACACACACACACACAAACCCCACCTAGTATTAATATCAAATAACCACAATGAATATTTAAAGCATATTATATATGTGTGTGTGTGTGTGTGTGTATAATTACAAATACAGTATACATGTAGACATTAGCAAAAATACCTCAATCTTCCTGAGTACAAAACTTATGTAAGAGTTAAAAAAAGAAGCATATTTGAACAGACCAAGCTGGCAGAGGTATGAAGCCACTGCTGATCAGTTTGGTTTTAAACCTTATGCAACAGATCTGTATCTCAGCCAGCTTTCTGCTGTCCTCCGGGCATGAAACATGTTAATCCAAGAAGATGGATTCTGTAAGTGTACAGTCTAAATTAGAACAAAACAATCCATCCTAGGTTTGCTTGATTATGTGAAAAATTAAATTTGCTGATTTGGAAATGGTTTGCCTGATGTTCAGGAGGTCACCTTCAACACCAAGAAGATATTGAACCTGATATGTTGATCAACATGTGAGGAAACATGATCTGAACTTGAAATCAGGATGACCAGCTTGGTTTTGAAGCCTTGTGTCCCATTCTCAGATGCTTTGGCAATTTTTCAGAGTATTGATAAGTCTACGATAACCATGTCTGGATCAGGAGGTCTGAGCTATCCCTACCACTCCAGAAGAATTTCTTGCTTGATAATAGAACATCCACAGGATGAAATGGAGCTGCAACCTTCTTTCCTTGCCAAGTTACTGGCCATCCTGACTGGGGCAGATGGCAAATCGTCCCTGAGAGAGACTCGCTGCAAGAAGTATTTAGTCATAGTTGCGGAAAATTACTCTTTTGTTGCAGTTAGAATTCGATGCAAAGTTAGAGTTCAATGAATACAGTAGGTACACTTATGTTTGTAAGAGATTTACAGCTGTATGATCTATAAAGTATTCAGATACACAAATAGAGTTTAAAGGCACATATATATCCCATATAAGCCAAAGATGGAGAACCTTGAGCTCACAGATCTAACCCAACGGAGGCAATCCAGCCTACAGTACCACCACCACCACAAGTAAAGCCATTCCCATCAGAAAGCTCACCTTTTTCCAAATTGCTTCTTGCACTCTACATTTTCCTTTTGTCTTGTAATTTATGCGAATGCATAAACTGATTCTAAAACAGAGCCTGGAAGATCATGAAATGACAGTGATCCTGATAATGATCAAAGAAACAGATTCTAAAGAAAAGTAGCATATGTCATTCTCAGCTGCTGTCATTGGTATCCTGTTTGATTTTAGCCTAACAACATCTCTCTTGGTTGTACAAAATAACTTTCTATGAATAGCTGCTAGTCAAATTCTGTAAATCCAAACTAAGCTATTTACAGCAGCCAACAAATCCCACATTCAGAGGTGGTGCTGTATTTTCAGAAAGCCTGGGGAATATCCACCAGTGCTACACATTGCTACTTCTGTTATGGACACAGAGATGAAGTGTAAAGAAGCTTCCTGATGTGAGATTTAGCAGATGACACATCTTGTAAAAACTAACTCACCCTGCTGCATTTGTGTATGTGTGTGTATGTACACAGATCTGCACTATTTTACTGCGTTTTACTGCATTTGTGTATGTGTGTGTATGCACACAGATATGTGCTATTTTCTGTCTGTGTGTCTATTTAATCTAATCAAATCTAACCTATCTCATATTGCTCTGTTGTTGATTTATATGAATCACTTGTGCCCCTTCTGTTTGTTATGCACTGGGTGGACTGTCCATCTTAAAAAAATAATTATACTCATTCACACAGTAGAGTTTGTTTGACAATTTTCCTATCCAGGAAACCCAGCAAGAACTCTACAGAAACGAAAGTGCAGTAACATTTTCTGACTTGTAGTCCAGTGGCTGGTAGAAAAGCAAAATGCCTGTGTTGCTGAAGTATAACCTACATGGTTTTATCTAACCACTTTTGAAAATTATTTGAGTTGGCCATTATTCCCACATCTGATAGAGGAATTATATTATTTAATGAAATGTAATATAAAGGATATCTTAACTGGGGAGGGGGTATCAAAAAAAAAAGTCAAGGCAGTAATCATTATAATGTGATTTAAGTTCCATCACGTTGTACATCCTTGCAATGTCAATGCAAGTGCAAAATAGTTGAGGCTTTGATCATACAGAACTGTATAAAACTATGGCATACCGTACAGTATTATTCTATAGGAAGTTTTACTTTCATTCTTTTCCTAGTGATCCTACAAATGATTCTGGAACAAGGAGAAACATTTAATCCTGCCCTGAACTATTTTCGTAATCCAAACATTTGTTGTTAGGAAACACAAATAAATATGTGTTCCAATAATGGATTTGCTGACTTAATAGTTTGACCTCCAGGAGCTCCATGGCACCTGATAGATGATCACAGAAAATATGTTTTTATAGATTTGAGTCTATGTTATGACATGCAAATTACAGAATAACAGAGTTAGACCTTGAGTTTTCTAGTCCAATCCCTCACTCAAGCAGGAAAATATATACCACTGCAGGCAAATGGCTGTCCAATGTCTTCTTAAAAACACCTAGTAAAGGGGCACTCACAACTGTTCCACTGATTAATTTTTTTTCACTATCATGAAATTTCTCCTTAATTCTAGGTTGGAATTGTCCTTGATAAGTTTCTGTTGTCCTGCACTCAGGTCACACAGAGAAGTGACAACGCCTCAAAGACTGCTATCATGTTAACCCTAGTCCTTCTCTTTGTTAGACTAGACATACCCAATTCCTGCAACCATTCATCATCTGTGTTTGCCTCCAGTCCCCTAACATTCTCTGCATTCTTTCTAGAGTCTTAACATCTTTTGTATTGATTAAATCTGGATGAATATTCCAAGTGTAATCTTACCAAAGCAGTATAAAGTGGAACTAATATTTCATGTGACCTTGATACTATCCTTCTGCTGATGCAGCCTAGATTTGCTTTGGCTTTTTTGGTAACTGCAGCAAACTGCTGGCTCATATTTATGAGGTTATCCACTAGGACTCCTACATCCCTCTTACAGTTACAGCAGTTGAGTCAAATACCACCTATTCTATGCCTGTGTATCTTGCCTGATCTGTTATTCCAAGTCTGTGGATAGATAAATAGAAAGATAAAATGGAACTATGAAATATGATTGCTTCTGTTAATCTCCAACCATATTTGTATATACAGACAAAAATTAGCTCGGTCATTATTTTCTCTTCATAGCCCTATTCAGCTATAATGCCCTGTGAAACCCTGTTTGCAGATTTTACTAATTGCCTCACTTTAAAGTGTCTATCAGAGTTAAGCCATTCAGGCACAACTGGGAACAGCCAAAATAGATACTAGAAGTCTGAAATGGCACAGTGTTACTTTAAATCACAGAGCACGCTCTGATTACACAAGTTAGTTGCAATATTAAGTCAAACATTTCCAGAATGTTCAATCGTTTTCAGTGCTATTATTAGAGGGTTAGAAAGGCAATACTGAGATTCTATTTAAAAATCCTATTAGATTATACCTAAAAACCCCATATAGTACAGATATTTGCTACTTTCCTTCCAATTAAGATTCACATCAGAACAAGCCTCAAATCTCCTTGATATCTGGTCTGGGGTAGATTCCATTCCTTAAAGATCAGGTGCTCTTCATAAGAGGTTCAATTCCCATAGAGTGGATTCTATAGAAATCTCACACAGGGCATTTGGGGTGTGACCCTCTGTCCCTCTTTCCAAGTACATTTGTGTATTTTTCAGTCAAAGGTACCAGACATTCCGCTCAAAACCAATGTCCCTTCTATGTATCTTACACCAACAATATCTGCCAAAATGATGGAAGGGAAGTGATACTTTGGGGCTGAAGACCTCTACTCTACTCTGCCCTTTCCTCCCCTCCCCACTCCTACACCTGTAGCAACCATTGAAATAAAGCAAGGCTGGAGCAGGAAAGTTGAGGAGGAGGGAACAGAGCTCTCAGCCTTCACATTACATATATTATTTTTCTAGACATGAAAAACAAAGGCAGTTTTAGGCTGTTGTTGCTGTTCCCCAATCAGTTTTCTACCATTCTGAAGTAGGCATACAATGAACCAGAGGTGTACACCCTATCCATGGGGTGTAAACAGAGCATGTAACTTGGTAAATCAAACTCAGGTACATAGGATATATGTACAGTGCTGAGATGACATCTAAAGTATTCCAAAAGTCCATTCCAAAAGAAATGAGACAAAGGCCGAGATCTAGAGAAGCAGGTACCGCAAATTATCCAGGCACTTTGACAGAGGAAATAAAGGTCATGATCTGAAGGAGAACTGCAAATAAAGTTTATGTGTAGAATTCTAAACCCATTAGGATTCATTTGTTCCCATGAAGTGAAGTTGCCCAGGTTGCCCAACATGAGTAGATAAGAACTTTATTCCAAGTTAGATTGATCCATTTAGCTTAGTATATTTTTTCCAACCTAGCCCAAGACTCTGTGCACTTCAGCTCCCAGAATCCTCATGCCAACCTGGCTGTTGTTGAGATTTCTGGGATTAAAGTTCCTAGTGGAGGATACTCAGGCTGGATAGAGATGGAAAATTTTGTATTCTTTCAGACAGGAGTCTTTCCCAGTTGTGCCTCAGTATTTCAAAACCACCTGCATAAGCCCTATCACTAAGCTACCGCTTTTCTTATAGCTGGGGTACCAGGAAAATGGTACAAAGTTAGAAAAAACCTGTATGTAATAACAGATATCACTCCACCACGAGAGCTGTATTTTATAAACCTAAATGAAGGCAGCAAAACCTCCTGCACATACTTTAGAACACCCTTGCATAACTGAAGTTATGTTCTTACAAAACAATGATGCTAGAAAATGTCATTGCCAGTGGCATGAATCGGAATTATTTCCATTTTAGAAGTCTTATATAACAAGCAGTCTGTTCTACCATGTGCCTTTCAGTTCAAGCGTACGTAATTTACAACAGCTGAGTTTTGTTTTGTAGGTTAAAGGCAGAAAATAATTTTTTATCTTGGTAGAATAAATTGATCCTCACTCAGAAAGACTTGGCAGTGCCAAGGAATACTGTATGCCAATTGATAATCAGATTTACAGACTTCCTGCTAACTAAATAATCAATATTGAGCCGGCTTGGAAGTATATAGATCTTGGAGTCCACTACACTCCAACCTCATTTTCGATTAAAATGTGGAAACGGAGCTCAAACTCTTCCATTCCAATGGAAGGAGATGAGAAAAAAAAATGGGGAAAAGCAATGTTAATGTGCATTACAATCTTTTCCTGTAAATTTTGAAACTGAAATTTTAAACTGGAACATAGGGAGGAAAGGGAGCCTAAGAGGCATAACCACTTGACCGGAATCAGCAGAACAATGTTTAGTTGTTAAGGTTGTTTAAACCTTGTTCTGCTGAATTCCAGCCAAGCAGTTATGCGTCTTCATCTCCCTCCTTGTAATATTCCAGTCTCCCCTAAAACATAGGTTCTTTGGCCATTTAGCATGATCGGTTCCACTCAAAGTCTGAAGGTGGACCCAGGTTCCCCTAAGTTATCTCCCAGACCTTACCCCATGACAAATAAATCTAAATATCAATAGACTTAGAAATTGCAAATTATTGTTTAAAAAAGATGTGGTGGAATGTAGTGTGGATTTCCAGGGAGGAAGAGCTGCATTCCAGAAGACCAAGAGACAGCAAAGTTTAGAGAGTTTGGTTGGGAGAAAGAGAATTAAAATAGTTCCTTCCTAAAAACTCAGAGTTTACTTTAGTTTGGCAAGAGTTCTATCTGTAGAGGAGGAACAATAAAGGAAACTGCTTAGAAGTAATTCTGCATGTCTTTCTTGGTTTTTGGAGGCTGATCCAAAATTATCATTGAGTTTTTAACAATCCCATCAAATAAAGATAGAATAAAACCATTAGATCAGGAATATTTAGGATCAATTGGGAAAGGAAAGCAAACGAACTAGAGAGAATAATAAAATATAGTAAATGACTTCAACAGCCTCTGGTGTCTGGAAGTCAAGATGGCTGGCAGATGAACTATCTGAACAATCGCATTCTTTTCATAAGGAGGTAGCTAAGCTGAAGGATTTTCTGGCCAGTCTCACTTCTTGTTGTTACCAAAACCCCAATTTATAAGTGTAAGTATCACCCATGATATTTCAGGGTGGAGTATACATTATATGCCATCAGGATGCAATACTCCCAGGTGCTTTATCCATCTGTGATTAGAAATGGTTACCTAGATAACCACTGCATTAACTTGATACTGCAGCAGTTCCTCAAAGTAGGGATCCTGGGAGTCCTTGGGACCTTTTTCAGGGAATCTGATGTCAAATAAATAAATACAGGAATCTAATAGTTGATTAATAATAGAATAATCTAGGCAATAGATAATTCTAATAGAATTGTTAGATTTTTTTTAAAAAAATGAAAGGCTCATTTTTAAGAATGTAAAGGAGTCCTAAAACCGAAATGTTTGACAACTGCTGTGATATTGCATTACCACTTTTAGATGGCAATGTTGGAATGGATTCCCATTTTTACTTCGTGATCAAGTACTTTGTACTTTTCTCACCTCATACATGCCAATGGAATGAGTGTATTTGACAAAGACACCATTTGATTTCAAAAATGTACAGACCAGGACTAATTAAATATGATAAACCTGGAAAGAGATGAGTCACGAACATCAATATCAAAGTCTAACAAGATACACCCAGCTGAATCAGATAATATCAACATGCTTTTCTCAGACAGTCTAGGCTGAGAAATATCCCAATCCCTAGCATAGTGATGATTTAGAGCTTGAACCTACAAGCAGAATACTCCCAGGTCAAGCATGCCATAAACATTCTCCCACATACCAGCATAGATAAGATTTATTTTTGATCCTCTGCACCAAGAGGAGGCCTCTACTGCTGAACGTTAACTCACACTCTAGGTTACAGTATTTGGAAATCATTGAGAATGAATGAAAAAAAACTATCAACTAATAATTGTTCCCTTATTTCTGGTTTCAGAAATTGCAGTGACAAAATGATCAATGGCTAAGAATAAAATGGAATGGAACAATTTACTAGCTTAGGAAATTCAAATGAAATTAAAAACCATTCCTCCCAGCCCCATCCTATAATGCTACGGGTGTGCATGCACACACATGTGCACCAATAAATATGGGACAGATGGCATCTCGGTTTGACACAGAGTTTGGCATCTATATGTGGTGACTACTTACAGTTTTAGATTGGTTGCCTACCTGTAAGCATTTACAAGCTTACTACTTAAGACTGAAAGGGAAACACTTGTATACATGATGGCTGATGAAATATTTGAATGGCTTTAACTGGAAATTAAGTTTAGCCAGATGGTAGATTAAAATTGATTTTCCTAATTAAAGAAATAAAATAACAAAAATCAAATATGGTTAGAATTTTGATTTATTTATATCACCAAGAAATTCAATGAAAATTGAGGGGGGGGGGCAGAAGATAATGTCAAATTATTTCTGAACAATTGCCAAGCAAACTATAAGGACACACACAAATTGAGCTTGATTTAAAGAATAGTTTATGAAACTAGGGGTGTAACTAGGTAGATAGCAAGCAATAATAGACAAGTTCATGAAGAATAAAAACATTTCAATATGCAAAGATCACAATAGTTAAAGCAATAATATGTTCAATGTAATATACAACTGTACAAACTTGACACTAAGAATGAGCAAAAGAAACAAAGTAAACATTTTTAAATTATGTATTTGGAGACGGCTAAGGGTAGCATATACTGCCAAAATAACTAGTAATCATCCCCGAGGCAATCAGAAATCCATGTACTTAGACATGACAATAAATTAGAAAAAATAATTATGTTTGGCAAGGTTGGGGACAGGTTTGATTTGATGTAGTTGCCTTGTTAGATTTGACTGTAAATAAAAGATTTCATGGTGTATTCTAGTTGGAAGCTGGAGTCATATATTGTAAGTATATATATAGCAGTCAGCTGGTTTGCTTGATAGTGTTTAAGTGTTCATTGTATGGTAGATTTATGGTAATATCTAGGGAAAAATGCAGGAATTGGTGTGTTAGATTAAACTTGCCAGGGTTTATTGTTTATGAATCCAAGTAAAAATCATCAGTGAATCCAGGGAGAGAAGAGATTAGGAAGGCAATTGCTGAAGAAGTCTTATTCTCATCCAAATATCAACATGTTGTGGTGCCATACAAAATCATATGGTATACTCTGTTTTTGATCTGGATATATATGTTTGACCCCAAAGGAAATTACTAATGAACAAGTATGAAATGACAGCGGTAGCCATCTTTGTGCCAGTTCTTAATATATACAATCTCAACACTGATGGTTGTTAGGACAGTCATCTGAAAAGGGAAGATAAGCTTGAATGGAGAACAAATCAACTTTCAAGTTATCACTACATTCAGCTTTTCAGTGAGACAATCCTTTGAGGTGGTTTTGGAAAAGGAGAAAAGAGGGGGAGTTCTCCAGTAGCACAGACCTCATAAAATAAAAGCCTTAGGATGCAGATTGAGCTGGTCATTTCAGCAATCAATTGTTCCAGCAGTATCTGCAATCAATCAATCTCATATAATTTTCAGTTCCTTCCCTCCCCCAGTCCAGATCTCTCCCAGTTATTTTTTCACAATTTAATCTTAAAGAGTTTTGTCATATTTTTTAATTGAATGCTTGAATGTACAAATAAACAAATAGATAAGCTAGTTACCCTCTCCTCTGCATGAGTTGTGAGTTCTAGTTCTGTCATCACAGATGGGTTTGTGTTGGCCATACATTGTATTATTTATTCTTTTGATTACTTGAGAGCAGGGTGAGGTTGGCAGCATTTTGTGTTTCCATTTCAGCTTTGACAGCACTAGGTATTATTTGATGCCCATTCTTTTTAGGCCAGTCACACATTTTGTGTTAGTGGCTCCTTGGGGTGTTGTTGGTTAATGAAGGCAGGCCTGGATTTCTTGCTCACTTGCAGTTATCAGCTGACGATGAAATTCACTTGTATCAATCACTCGATCTTTATACCACACAAGACCCTTCCCCCTCCTTACACTATCAACCATACTAGTTTTGAACACAGAATTAATCCTCTTTCAAAAAAGCACCAAACTTGGATTGTTCAGAAATAGCCTAACAAACTACAAGCATTGAGAACCTCCATGTCTATGATTTGATGTCAGGCAGCTGAAGAGGTAGATAAACACCATTCCAAGAATGATAGTTATTTTTCTTCTTGCTGGCAGACATTGGTGGGAAGGGAATTCACTAATTGCTTCCCTTAAATTATACTGCACGAAATAAGGAAGAATATCAGCATATGTTCTCAGCAGAATATGGATTGACAACGAGGGCAATACAATCTATGCCAGCATACCTTTCTGCCACTTCATTGACAGATGGAGAGCAGTTTAACATCACCATCTGGTTTGATCCTTAGAAGCTCTTTAGACCACCTATCTGTTTCTCCAATCTTTAGCTTGCTGTACACATTTAAATGCCTTTACTTTTTTAATTCTATACAGCTCTTTATAGCACTACAATCTGCAGCTTGTCTAGCGTATGTTTTTCTAAGCTTGAGTGTGTGGAAAATGCCAGCCAGTATTCACTCTTGCTGTCACCAGGATAGCTAATTGAGTATTTTCTGAGCCCATAGTTCCTACTCCTCACTGTAATGGGCTGTGAAGTGACAACCACCTTTGGTTCCTTCTCCATAAAAGTAAAATAAAATGACTTGCAAACTTGAGGGATGGAGAAAGAAAAGTTGATTATGAAACATAAAAATAAACAAACCTAGATCGTTATTTCAATAATTCCATTGCTATGATGGTGTAAACTAAACTTCTCTCTTAAAGTCTTTCCTGGTAACTGCAATTATTGTGATATGATAAAATTGGATATTGTGTAATGCACCCTCAAATACCAGGACTTTGGAAGCATTACAAGAAAAACTAAACTTATAAAAGGGTGGAGAAGACAAGACTGTTGGCATAAGCTCTGTCTCCCTAGATCCAGAAAGAAATAAGAGCTGAAGCTGGCACAGGAGCTGGGAGTAGAATGGTAGCAAGGAATTCCATCCAGTGGAAAAACATCACCCCCTTTATGGAAGTGCAACAGATGTTTTTACTGGGGGGGGGGAAACCTAAGGTAGGGGAGGTGTACAAAAGAGGCCTGCAATTCCTCTGTCTATGTAATATTAGTATGATTTCTAAAAGCTGTTTTATAGTATTGTTTCTGAAATCAGGAGGCAGCAGTGATAAATGCCACTAGTTGGTGCCAGCATCTTTTCTGTGGCATAATTATAGTAGTTTGAAAAATAACACTACTACTGATGATGCTGTTTCTTGCTTTGATCTGTAGACCTGTTTCTCATACTTCTAGCCTCCTCTTATTATTTTAAGAAACTAGCTAGCTATCACCGAGTATTGCCTACAACTTTTGTCAGTGATCAGGAGACCTTCCCAGAAGAGGATAGTGTTGGAACCAGCAATGCCAGCTGCAGAACTGAATATAGCAATCTTTGCAGGCTAAATTAATACTCTTATCCTGACAGATGTACCCCAGGATACTTGGGGAGTGAATATCCTAGCTCCATTCCTTTATCTTTGATCCAGCACCAGGCTAGGGTGCCTCATCTCACCCGTCCTTGGAATTCTCCTCTCTTCTGGAAAACCACTGCTTCATTGTAGTCCATCACACCACCTCTCCCTTCACAGGCACTATCCATGACAGTTCATGAACAAAGCAAAAGTCCAATCACATGTGGCATAAACCACATAGCAACTTGCTTCTCCGCAGTGCCTCTTGGGCAATTTGATTTTTACTTCCCCTTTGAGCCAGCACAGCTTGTTATCTCCTGCCCCATTTTAGTAAGTCTTAACTCCTGCCTGCTCTTATTCCTGGGAGGGGGTGGGGGTTGGGGCATAAAAGTGGAGACAGAGTTTGGGGGAAGTGCAAGAGGGGCAAGTTGGTCTTTCTGATGTCATTCAAAGCCACATTCACTCAGGCTTCCAGGTGAGGACTATGACAAACGAAGATATCCCCAAGGGAGCAGAGATGGCATTGCGGTGCAGACTGGTGACCTGGCAACAAGTCTGGGCCAGGGCAGATCTCTGGGCAAGGAAGGGTGGCATGATCACTTACTTAAAACTCAGGACAGCTGCTCCTCAAGAGGAGACCACAGGATTTGATGATGCTTGCAGATAGCTTATAAGTAAAGTGGCTGGGAGACAGACATCTAGGTCTCAGGCACATTAGATCCTTTAAGAATTCTGAGCTCAATTAAAGCCTCATTTTCTTACATTTGTATATAATTTAAGGTTAGAGATATCCGGACCAGCAGGAGGAGAAAAAAAATCACTTCATGAGTCCCTTCACTCCAAATTCATCACTGTGAAGGCCCCTACCTTTCCTCTTGGGGAAAATGCCACATCTTGCAAACTCTGAAGTGCTCCTATGTTAATGGATCAGGACTCATTTCCCACTCAGGCTGCTGGTCTTGTCCAAAGGCAGGATTTCTTGATTCTTTAAATTACGACCCAAAGTTTTGTCATCTGAATACAGGCTAAGGATTCTAATCCCTGCTTGGGAAAATAAAAGACTTTTAGTTTCAGATTGACAAATATGGGCTGGCTATATTGATTGCGGGGAAACAACTCAAAGTCAGGGACCTCAGGCAATTGGATTGGAAAGAAAATTGCACTAATTGGCAGATGCAACTGTCCTCAATTTGCCTTTGTGAAGCTTTTAGTGGAAAAGGGAGTAGTGAGGATACTTTGCTCTCTTAAAGCATGTAGTAGATCCTCTGCCTCTTTTTCTCTGGTTTGTCATCACTGGGGAGAGATTGAAGGAGCCAAAGATCAAAACTAGCCATCAGCCTTCTTTCAAGAGTGACCGCATGGATGATCTAAGAAGCCTGTCAGCTAGTCTGCCAAGGAGATTGCCCTGAGCTATTCTTTCTTTATCAGAGAAAGAGTTAGAAAAAGGAGGTGAATTTCCCTGAGAAGGTGGTTGCAACAAGTTTGGCCCCCACTCAGTCCTTGTAACTGGCTAGGACAGGAAGTTTCTTGTTTCCCTTTTGCCAACCCTCCCTTTTTCTTCTGTGCTGTTATTTTAAGTTAGGCTTTGGAAAATCAGAAGTTTACTTACTTTACTGAACTTAAAGCATGCACTCCATGTCCAGGTGCCTTCATCATCTAGTCCCCCTTTGGCCCTAAATGGAACCCATCCCATTCTCTTTGATTAAGGAGAAAAGAGAAAGGCTTCCTGTCCAAGGATAGAGCACCCATATCATAGTAATCTATAACTAGATTAGTTATACATTATCTAGTTATAATCTGTAACTAGATTAGTTATAGATTAGATGTTATAGATTAAATGTTTCTTGTAGCCTTTCTTCAGGACAGCGATGCAACTGTTTCCTTAAGAATCCTTTCTGAGAGCAATTACCTTGTTGAATAAGAACTGCACTTTACATTTTCCAGGCTGTGGGTCCTGGTGGGCCCATGAACCTTTTATTGAACCTTTATTGATAATTGTTTGTTTCAAGATATAAACTGAAAGCACTTTGCATACAAAAATGATGGCCAAAGTCTAGGGTGCAATGTTCAGCCCCTTAAGAAGAGTACATTCAGAAGAGGATGTTCCTTCCAAAATAATCACCAACTATTCTCCAAATAGTTCAAGGTTCGGGCACATGGCAACATTTTTGGAAAAACTCTTCTTCTATTTGGAAAACAATCCGCCTCTCTTTGAGGGGGTCATGAAAAAATGGATGCATAGTAACTTTCCTCAATCACCATTTCTTCACTGGGTGTCCTTCTATCAGCTGTAGCCTGACAATTGGTGGCTACTTAACCATCCATCCATCTGGAATCTTGCACGGGGGCAGGGGAGAAGTCAGGCACTGAGACTGGAGTAGGAGGACATGGGTCCTCTGCCTGTCCCTTCCCTCAGATACCCTTTCTAAACCAAGGCGGGGTGGAGTGACTAAACAAACTGGGGAAAATGGAGAAGGCTTTTAACACAGGGGAGGGGGAAGCATTAGGAGGAGGTTCAGAGCAGCTTCCCTGTAACTGTGCCAGAAAAAATTACACAAGTCAAGTGGGATTGCTTGGAAAGGCTCTGCAAATGTTACCTTGCCCTCCAAACCATAAAAGTCTTTCCAGAAATGCAAGGGGTTCTTCTTGAGTTTGCTAGGTTTGCCAGGCTCCCTAGTGAGAATTTCCTCCACACCCAGTGAACTGTACTTGAGGTATGACTTCCATGTTTCCAACTCTTCCTTACTCCTGAAATGGCAGAGCTGCCCCCATCATGAGAGCTGTGTTGCTCCTCAACACGCTCCTGTACTCTTAAGTCCTGACAGGCGGAAAAAGGTGAGATATGGAAGAACATCCAGCTAGTTTATCTTCCCTTTTCCAAGACCATGCAGCCTGTCCTTTTTCCCCCCTCTGTGGACATGAAGCGGTTTTGGGGCAGTAGAGGCTCTTGCAAACTCTTGTGGCATGGCTCCTCACTTGAGGTTTAGAAGGCTTTGGCATCTGACAGGTGGCACAGGAAGGTCTTCCCCCTGGTGCCTACAAAACAGGAACATGGACACCTTTCAAAGATGCTCTGTGAAGAGGGACAGAGAAAAAGACTTGAGTCAAGGAGAGGGAATTGGGGCCCTTTCTCCCCTCCTCTCTGGTTCTTGACAACTGAGAGGGCCACACTTACCCTTAGTAACCTTCTTAATGAATGAAGGCGAATATACTGTACGTGTCCCAGGATAATGTTGCAGGATCCAATCTGGGTCAGTCACTGGGACCAGAGGTTTAGTCTTCCAAGCTTTCGGATTTGTGCTGCAGCCCATTCTCGGGGAAGTTCTCTCTGGCAGTGTGTGTGCCTTAGGCTATTCTATGTGTGGTATTTATATGGTGTCTGGTTGTGTGTAGTTTAGTTGTTGATTGGGGTGTTGATGGCCGCCGTTGTATTCTTGTGCTACCAAGTCCTCATCTCCTAAGTATTCAATAAGCTTATCAAGTAAATCAGCAGTTCTGTGTATTGACAAGGGGCCCATTTCCCAGGTTTCAATCACTTCCCTGGCTATTTTTGTACCTGCTTGTCCAACAATCTTAGTAGCTCCTAAACCTCAATGTACATCCTTGTTGATTGCAAGGTCAGGCTGTCAATGAGTTTGGGTCTCCTCATCTGGCTACTTGCGTGTGTTCTTGCACTCTGGTGGATAGCTTCATCCCCATAATGACATAATCACAGCCATAGTCATAGCCTTCTTAATGCCACAGCAGGTACCAGATAAACCTACAGGGAAAGTAATGATAGAATGAGAGGGCACAGCAGGAGAAACCCGAAGTGGTGTCTATATGCTACCAAACTAGGCCAGCAGGAGTGGGCATTGGCTGATGGCTTTATAAGCAGGCCTACAACCTTATTCCCTCGGGAACTGGTCTTTCACCATGGTTGCGTTTACATCTACCCAAAGATGGTGGTTGTCTCATATGTCGAGTGGATGAGCAATCCAGGGGTCTATTCTCTTGGTTGCCTATGACAACCTCTGCCTTTCATATGGGAAACTGTCTGTTCATTTAACAATGTAAAAGCACAATCACATGTAGCACAAAAAAACAGGGAAACCAACTTATTTCATCTCCAAGCATGTTTGGAAATTTGACCTTCCTTTCTCCACCCTTTTCTCCTGCCCATCTTTGAATGGGTCTGAATTCTGTCTGCTCTGAGAACCTTGTCCCCCCACCAGAATGAGGGTCTAAAATCCAAAATTGGCAATTGAATATGGGAGTGTGCGCAAGAGGGGGGCAATCTCTTCGATGTCGTTCAAATTGATCTCCCCGTATGCAGCCTGCCTGGAGGTACTGTTGGTCCTGTAGGAAGCCCAAGAGAGCTATCAGTCACACACCATGGATCCAGCAGGAATGGGGGCTGTCATGACAAAAGCTGCCATCTTCTCTTCATAACTCAAACCCAGCTACATCTGGTCCTTTGCCTGCTCTGGCCTGTCTGCCTCTCCTTTCAAAAGAAGCATGCCAAGAAATAAAAATAAAAGATCAGCTTTCCCAATTTGATCAGAGAGATTTACAGTACATGTTTGAAACTAATAAATCCTGAGTGGGAGTTCATTTGGGAAATGAACTCAGGATAAGGTTCTACATTGCAACTAAGGCTACAGCATTTATTATATTCAGCTCCGTTTTAAACTCCACCTTAAATCTTGATTACCTGTAATTTTAAGCTTCATCATTAGCTTCTTTAATATTTAGCAGGGCACCTGTGCCTCTTTTTGAAGTCTGGGAAACCAGGTCTGGAAGTTGAATCATGGCAACTGGGTTTATCTTCTTGTTGGTTTGATGTGTTTCCCTGCCCATCCAAGCTGCTTCTTCAGTTTGAAGAACGCAAGTTAGGGGAGTCTGAGTAAGCAGAGAGTCGTTGGAATGTACCAATTCCTAAAAAAAATTAGAGGAATTCCTGCACCCATCTCAGGGTTTCTTCAACAAGTGTGTTTTGATGAAAACACCTCAAATGAACTAGAAAATAACTCCAGTTTCCAGGACTCAACTTCCAGACAATTTTATCTGGATGACTGAGAATCTTCACTGATATATTGCCATGCACTCTGGGGAAGAAACGCTGAGGTTGGTGTGGGGATACCCCCTAAGAATGTTAGCAGTTGGTACGTTCCAACGACTCTCTCCCTACGCAGAAATCACTTTGGAATAATAGTGTTTTCTCTCTCAAATTCAGGGACTAAGTATCTCCGTGCTACTCTGGTGCCAGAGTTTGATAGGCAACAGACTATAGGCAGTCTGGGGTTAAGGATTAACCATTCCTAACTCTTTCACCTGATTTTTATTTAAGTTGGAACAGGTTACTATATCTGTACTTCTGCATATCAAGGACGAACAACAGCAACAAAACATTTATTTGCAAAGTTTTTTTAAAAACTTAAGTTTTATACCTTAAAGTTGAATTGTGAGGGAGACAAATTTCTAGCAAGGAGAAATCAATTGAAGGAGAAATTCAATCAATTCAAGTTGGGCTAGATGACTTACAAGCTCCCTTCTAGCTCTATTCTGATTCTGATTCTAGTTCAATCTCTCACTGTCCTGAACGGCGGGACCGACCCCAGGAAATGTGTTCATTCTTCTCTCCCAATTCCCTGCACAGACCTTTCCTTTTTGAACCCAGCTGCTATGGCCAAAGCAGAAGTGCCTTGCTGCCTTTGCTGTCTCTTTTGGATCCAGCTTCTCCAGAAAATGTTTCCTACACAAAACTCCCTGACCCTTTGGAAAGCTGTACAGCCTTCAGAAAGCTTACTTAGTCTAAGGGCTGGGACGGGTCCTTATGGACAAGAAATGGTCTTGGAGGGGCTGGGGGATCATGCAGGCTTTCATTACCCATTTAGGGTGCCATACTATATCTGAGGTTTAGCAGAAGTTCTTGCCTAAGGTTTAGGAGAAGTCCTGCAGGTAGCACAGGATGGTCTTCCCTCCTGTTGCCCACAAACCAGGAAAATGGACACCTTTTGACGATGTTCTGCAAGGAGAAGTGAGCAATGAAAAAGACCTGAGCCAGGGAGAGTGAGTGAGGGACTTGATTTTCTCCTTTCCTACCCTGTTTCTTGGTAGTCACGAGGACCATATTTACTAACAGACTTTGTAGTACCATACCAAAGGCTTTAAGTCCTACAGGGAAAGAGGTTTGTAGCCCAAGGAGAGGTCACCAAGTAGGTATAGTCCAGAGGAGCATCTGCCAACTGATAGTCAGATGTGCTGACTTGTTTCTCTGCTGGACCACTTAGGCAATTTAACCTTCTTTTCCTCTTCAAGCCAACACAGCCTGTTACTTCCTGCCTACTTTTTAGCAGGTCAAAGTCCTGTCTATTCAGAAGCGAATTCCTTTCTTTTTCCCAGTGTAGGAAGTTAGCACCCACCCCTCTCCATGAAAAATGAAATATCCTAGGAAATAGTAAAAAGGCAGAATATTTCCCCTAAAAAGAGTAGAAACTCAGAAGCAGAAACTCACCTCAGAAGTGGAAGCTCACCCCCACCTTTGTTAATGGGTGGGCCATTAAGTCCTGGGCCAGAATACTTTAGATAAGAAAGATCTCCAGGTAAAACTATAGCAATTGCCCAAAGCCCTTTCAGTGCATCATCATCCAGCAAGGCTCAACCAAGCCTGGAACTCAGGACAACCTACAGAGTTGCCCCTGCATGGCCCCATGAGAGTCTGACAACCAATTAGGAACAAGCTTCAATTCAAATCCCAACAAAGGTTATAAAACCCAGGCACTCTCAGCATATCAGCCCTTCTTGACCTTCTTTTCTCACCTTGAAGCATTGTGATCCTTCCTTTTCACTCTAGAGCTCCAGGCCATGTGGTCCTGTCCACCATTAAACCTTCCAAACAGCCTCCATGTTTCCAGTGTCTTTTTCCCCACTTGGAACTGAACCCAGAAGGATATTTCTACCCACACCAGCTTGGAGTCTGAAAAAAGAAAGAGAATTTGTGGAAACTTACAACAGAGTTGAGGCAACCTCTCCAATATCATTCAAAGTCACCTCTCCTCTATGCTCAACCTACCTCCTTTTCAAAAAGATGCCTGTAATTAAATCATAGGAGGTTGATCTGCTATCAATTCAACTACCAACCAGTAGTGGCCTATCCATTTCCCATAGTGCCAGAGCATTCTTCAAAGTCCTCACAGAGGCTTTAAAAGAGATCCTGGAAGCAATGGGGTAGTCTTTCATGTGCTAGTAACATTAGGAGCAGAGGTGGTATTCAGCAGGTTCTGACCAGTTCTGGAGAACCGGTAGTGGAAATTTTGAGTAGTTCAGAGAACCGGCAAATCCCACCTCCTGAGTGGAGATTTTACAGTATCCTTCCCCTGCCACGGCCACCAAGCCACGCCCCCAGAACCGGTAGTAACAACATTTGAATCCAACCACCGTTTAGGCACACATGTTGCCATCTTAATTGTTCAGAGTGTCCCTTTTCATTAAATGGTTCTCATCTGATCAGAAGACCTTAGCTGTAACGAAAACAAGAGTGTGACTTCAATATTTCTGACTCACAAAATCCATTTCAGCTGTACTAGTGGATCTTGATAAAAAGATAGCAGTATTTTTCTTTTCCTCACTTCTGCAAACGTTCCTAAAGCATAATTCATCTGTCTCAATTATAATGGCTCATACCGAATACCTGGAGAATCACTTCATATATCAGATTGTATGTCATAGAGTGAATAATTAAAGAAGCTTTGCATGTCAAGAAAGAATTTATCCATAATTCTCTCCGGCAGCATTTTACAAGTCATTGGAAAGCAATTTGTCTTTATTATAAATAAGTAAAAATCACATCTAAGGTTCCTTGTCCCAGCATGCATGGTTATAACATAAGGTGTAATGGGAGTCAGTTTGTCCTAATTCAGTCTGAAAAACAATTTCTTAATGACTTCCTTGCTACCAAAAACATTCTAGCAAATTACAAAGTTTTCTCATTATTTTTGATTTTCATTATTCTTAATGTGTCTCTCATTCCTCCAAATTCTAAACATAGATTTAATAGGTCAATTTTTTATTTGGTTGACACCGTACTGGATAATTTCTAGTGGTATGCACAAAACCAACCAAATAAATAAGCTTTGTTCTGAGTTTGGAACCAAATGAATTCGCTTGAAATGTTTGATCATTTAAAGTGGCCTGCATGCTAATGACATACAAAATATTTTGAGTATAGGGAATAAGGGAGACTTTTAAAAACCCTTGCTTCCTTGTATCCCTGTAGGAATAATTGCTGGGATCCTGATCAAAAATAGGCCGTGATCTGCTGTGTGCTAAAGCTAAACAATTATTAAAGCCAGTCAGATTTAGGTTTCAGGAACTCAGATTCTGATTTAATTTAAGACCAGATTGACTATAGAAAAAATTATCCAGTAACATGATGTGCTTCCCTTTCTCAGATCTGATCAGAGTGATTTTATGGTAATTAATTTTATGGTAATTTCTTTATTTTATGGCTGAGTTATTCCAGAGTCATTGAGCATCAGGGGGCATACAAGTTGTTTATTATTATCCCAAACTGATAGTAAAGAACATAAGAGGATGTGGAGCTCAACTGGAAAAAAAGTATTTCAAAACTAACTAAAAATTAAAGTTCATTATTAAACCTTTAGTATATGGATGGAGGCAAAAAGTATTTGCTACTTTTATTTCAATGTATTCCAGTGCAACTTTTCTGAAAGTTTTGGGGGCTCAAGTTTTTTCCTACTGGGAAATCAAATAAAATTCTCAAAAGCTTGCTGAGACAGGTTTACAAGACGTTTTGAGAACATCATCACATTTATCATTTATGGACTTTGATTCCATAGTTTTGATAAATTCAGCGACTAGTTGTACTCATTTAGATCCTGGAATTCTAAATTCCTCCTTTTAAGAAGGCAATGTTTCCCACTAGTGATCCTGAATCTATGATTAGGAAAAAATGAAGCTAAACATGCTGAACAATTATAACTATCCAATTTCTTCTGAAACATATGATATCTAGATATTCTTGTCATTCAAAGTGTTTTTTCTAAATTTATTTCAAACCTTGGTTTATTTATTTGATTTATATTGCCACCTATTTGTCCATGGCGACTCGAGGCAGAGTACACAATGTAAAATCATATTTAAAACAAAAAATAAAATAAAAACAATAAAAACTAATAAAAAGAATCAAATAAATTAGTAAAGTACAATAGAACAAAATTTGGGGGGGGGGAACCCAACTCCCACCCCCCTGCCCCGATGACAGCGGATCACACTAGCCATTTGATGGGTTCCATCCCTCTCTAGGTTCCCCAGGCCCGCTGGCAAAACCAGGTCTTCAGTGCCTTTCGGAATAGTATTAATGAGGGGGCCATTTTAATCCCTGGGGGAATGATGTTCCAGAGAGATGGAGCCACCACGGAAAAGGCCCTTCTTCTAAGTCCCACCAGGTGTATCTCCCTCAGGGGTGGGACCCACAACATTCCCTGCCTCCTCGCTCTAATGGGTTGGGTAGATGTCACTGGCAAGAGATGTTTCCTCAGATAACCCAGACCCAAGCCATGAAGAGCTCTAAAGGTGACAACCAGCACCTTGAACTGCACCCGGAACAAATTGGCAACCAATGAAGCTCCTGCAAGAGGTGACATATGTGCACACCAGGGTCTGCATAAAACCATATGGGCTGCTGCATTTTGCACTTTGGAGCTTCCGGATGCTCTTCAAGGGCAGACCCATGTAGAGTGCGTTGCAATAATCAAGACGGGAAGTGACCAGGGCATGAGTGACTGTAAGTAGGGACTGCTGATACAGGAAAGGGCGTAACTGGTGCACAACCTGCAGTTGCGCAAAGGCCCTCCTGGCTACGACTGCCACCTGCTCTTCAAACAGGAGCTGTGAGTCCAGGAAAACCCCTAGATTATGCACAGGATCTGTTTGGGGTAGTACCACCCCATCCAAGACTAAAGGTGGTAATTCTCCCTAAACCAACAAACCCCAAACCCAGAGCCACTCGGTCTTGCCAGGGTTTAGTTTCCACCCGTTGCTCCTCATCCAGCCCCTAACAGCCTCCAGGCACTGCGAGAGGGGGGACACAGCAACACTTAACTCACCTCGTGCTGAGACATACAGCTGAATATCACCAGCATATTGGTGATACCTCAGTCCATGGTGACGGATGATCTCACCCAGTGGCTTCATATAAATGTTGAACAGGAGAGAGTACCCAGCCCTGCGGAACCCTGTAAAGCAGAGGGTGAGGGTTGGATCTCTCCCCTCCTATCAACATTGACTGAGAGCAGCCGCAGAGGAAGGAAGTGAACCAAGACAGCACAAGGCCTCCCACTCCCATCCCCCAAAGCCGTCTCAGGAGGATCCCATGGTCAACGGTATCAAAAGCTGCCGGGAGGTCAAGTAGAGCAAGGATGGATGCACTACCCCCATCCTGTTTTAGACCTAATTTTAACACTGAACCTGCTTCACTTAGCTATGGAATTATCTTTGCCTGGACAAATGTTAAGAGAACGGTAATGCTATTGATTCTCCTGGACCTCTCAGCAATTTTCAGTATCATTATCATTTTCAGTATCATAGAAACCTAAAAAATCCAAGCTACAAATGATTTTTTAAAAATTGAAATTTTCACTTAGACAGCTATTTTCACAAGGCAGTGCTGGGGAAAATTCCAGCTCAACCCATATATTGCACTATGTGGTTCCTGTGAATGTTATTTTCTTTTTAAATATCTGTATGAAGCAACCACTGATGACATGAAATTATTTTTGTTCATCAGTGTTGAGCTATAATAATGAACTTTATAAGGGTCAATAACAAAGATCAACCTATACAGGATGAAAAGTCTATTTACTGTTCAGTTGCTGTATCAACGGCATTCAACTTGCTTCAGAAAAGAGTCTGCTCTAAATGTTTACTTTTTGTTCATGCTTTAGATTCATGTTCTTCTATGACACTATACGCCTTCTATGAGGTTAGACTGACCAGATAGATCTAGTTATATTTTGAGTATACCATACATTACTAGAGTTGTGAAACTGCGTGCACATAAATCATTCCACCCTACTTCCTCTTCAGGTTCAAGATTTGCACTACCGATATGTAGTGTGCCCTAGGAAATAGGACAGTAGTTTAACTAATATTGTTTGTATAACTGTCAAGACGGATATTGAAAGCTATTTCTTTATGCATGCTTTCCTTTTTTAATTTTCTATTTGTTTTCTGTATCTATTTTTTTGTTCTGTTTTACACTTTTTTATATACTTTTCCTGGGATGTATTTATTATTTACATAAAATCTCTTAATAAAGATTATGTTTGAAAAAAGAGTGTGCCTCTAATTATGTAATCTATTAAATTCTTCATATTTTGTATTATATTATTCTCAGTTCTTAAAAATGAAAGCAGTTTGGAAAACAAAGCAAAAATCCAGATGGCCACAAATTCCTCCAGTATCAGGGAAATGGACGGCTAATTCCTAATTGGACACTAAAAATGGCAAATTAGACCACTATCCTAACAACTCAAAGAAAAATTGGATTCTAAAAGTGCAAGCATCTGGTTGTTAAGATTGCTACACAGTAATCTAATTTCTTATTGCTTTCAACTAATCCAGTCTTCATGAGAACCTTGTTTTACCTTACCAAGAGTTTGATACTTGGGATGACAAAAACTGAAGGAACTCATCTGTATAATACTTCAGATTTGTTTCAGCATGCTTGTGAAAGTAAATAAAACACCTGCCTATGATTCATTGAAACATCCATGGCACATTCCTTCATGGAATCTAACAGCTTCTTCTGAGCTCTGATGCTTAGCCACTCCCCCATAACTGAGCTACAGTGACGATAGTCCATGGCACTGGAACACCTGCACCTACTCCAGTGTCTTTCCAGCAAGAAATAAGTTTTTATTTTCTCCAGCTACTTAATATTTTAGCATTAATTTTATGCAATATTATAAAAGTATAAGAGTAATTTTATTTCTATTCATTATGTTCATTTAGTTGAGGTTCTTAACAAAATAGAAATAACTTAAAATGTAAAAACATATTAAATGGTTTTTTAATCTATCTTGAGAAAAACTATTTTAAATAACAACATATAAAAATTTAAATAAAATAAAGTATACTTGATTTGAACCTAACTCAATCTTAGGCCTAGTGGTCATTGATTTTGTTCTTGGGAAGTAACTGCTTCAAAATTTGCTATCTGCTGCTATCCAGTTTCACCAGCAGCTTTTTACCAGCAGCTTCCAGAACAGGAATGTTGTTTCCTATGCTTATCTATTGGAGACTCAGGATTTGGTTATTGCAACACCATTTGGCCAACAAAGTTTGTTAAACTTCATTACAGACTTTTTGGCAAGCAAGTCAAATCATTACCTGAACCAAATAAAGTATGTTTAAAAGCCATTCTCAAATTATGCAAGACTTGTTTTAAAATTAACTTGTCGGCCTACATGAAGATTTAGGACAGACCTTGAGAAGAAAAACACCAAACAATGTAAATTTATTATTTGATCATGTCCAGTGACTTGGAGGTAATTTGTACTAGTTTAATCTGGTCACTCTTTAAATAGCTGCCAGTTTTCAAAAAAGCCGATGCTTGTTCACGATGAAGCAATTGAAGTAGAGAGTTAGGCCCAAAAATGACAGGACATATACCTCGTGTGTTGAGAATTCAGAAAAACTAAACTAAAAGAGGAAGGCAATTTTAAGGCTTTGATATTAAGATTCAATTTTTTATTAATCCTCATCACATCTCAAAAATACTTTTATATCCATTTAAACTGACTAGTGATGATGAATTTTTTTTTTGAGCACGGCCGAGTGAACAAACTTTAATTGCCCCCGATTTTGGATAGGGCAATGCAGTAAGCAGTAGCAGGAGACAACACATTCATTAAATACAGTATGAACAGTATTTCATATGCAAAGTAAAATACTTTTGACAGAATAATTGGAATCATCTACTATTTTTTCTTTTGAATAGGCAATTGTAACCATGTGCAGATGTAGCATATATCTGTACCCATACTCTTAAATCTAGCTACCTGGTCTTTATGAAAATGACTTTATAGATATAAACAAACACATACTCCTAAAAAAACATTCTGTATTTCATATCTCTTGCTAAATTCCTTTATCGTAATATTGATATTCTTGCATCTTGAAATAATGTGTGTGTGTGTTTATTTACTTACTTACTTATTATTTATTAATTAAATTTAGTGCCCATCTTACATAAGGTAACTCAGGGTGACTTACAGTCATAAAAATATATCTGCATTAAAACAGAAATAAGTTAAAACCAAAGATTAAAATCTAAGGACACATGGGGAGGGCAGGGGCAGAATGGGGGAGGTGGATCTGTTGCTACTCGATCAACCACCTATTTGAGGTGAATCCTTTATAGCTAAATTAAATTAAATAAATAAGTTTTATCAGATTCATAGTAGATCAATTACTGCTCTGACATTTTCTATCAGATGAAAAGGACAGCTTTTTTTATATCTCTTTAGTTGCTTGTGAATTAATCCTTTCCAACAGATATCTAGGCAGAAGAAATTCCTTTTTCTCTGACCAATAAACTAGAGATAAAGTACAAAGCAGATTGGTACAGGTGACATTTGTTGAAATTGTGATTTGTGTATGCTCAGAATAGCTATTGTGTTTGAAGGGTATATATAAAAGGCCTGGCCAGCTGGGAGAAAAAAGGAGGCCGATCAGCATCATCGGCACGTGAAAGCCTCACCTCCTGCCCTTAAAAAGAACAACATTCAGTTCTAAATATGCATTTTTGAGTTTTTTTACTCCTTCCCATTAAAAGGGGGGGGGGAATGAATGAAAGGAAAATAGAAATGGGTTAACAACTACCAAATGATGATAACTGTTAGTGGAAAAATAAGCTATTTTTTTCTGCCAGGTTTCTTAAGTGATTACAATGTGCCCAACGGGGAGAAAGGCAATGGTTAAATGATACATATTCATATAGGATAAATATACTAGAAAGTCTAATATAAATTACATATTTGCATAGCACAAATATAGCAGAAAGTCCAATATTTATAAATATTACTTTCAGTATTGTTTACAGTAACCTGGTAAGACAAATTGTATTATCATCCCTTTTACACGGGATGAAATTGAGAAAGCCTACTCAATATATAGTTTTCTAACACAAAACTATTCTATTACATTACACTAGTTATCTTCTGTCATTTCATCCTCTTATACTTTAAACATGAATACTGTATCTTAAAAGATGCTTATTAGGTACCTCCCATGAAAACAAATACCAACCTTAATTGAAATCAGAAGAAATATAGCATCATTATCAATCTAGTGCCTTCACCCTGATAGACACTTTTCTTCCCCAGAGGTTATGAAGCATACTAAACTAAAGCCAAATTAAGCGAGTATTATGGTCGCCAAGCATAGTCAGAAATCTAAGTGAGTTTAATGGCCTATGCAGGGAGGTAGTGATGGCCTTTTCAGCTTATACCTCAGTTCATAACAGTTGTTTTCGGTAAACATACTCAGCATCATTACAAGTTCCCCCACATTTTGGTCACATATTAAAGAAAGCCACTGAAAAGGGTGGCTTTAGTAGACCTCAATTTCAGACCAAGCAAACTGAATTCTTGACAGTTATGAAGAACATCTTTCACTGCAAAATATCATATACCATTTCATTCTTTTAAAAATCCCAAAGTAGATTAGAATAAAGTAACAAAAATACAATATCACATGCATACCTTTAGTAGAATACTTTTTCCTGCCTTGGGATTTTGAGTTTCAGTGAAAGAATGGAATGGAGAAGAAAGATACTACTTAAAAAGTATACAGGATAGGTGGGTATGTTTCAGGCTACCTTTCAACTCAAAAGTTCTCTTTTAGCTGATTTTTGCTACTGGAGCAGATAAAACAATCGTTTATATATCTATTCTTTCTCTATATGCAAATGGAGCAAAAAAAACCCTCAGTTGTTTATGCAAGTGTTGAAACCCAATAACTTTTCACTGAACCTCTCCACTCCCTCCCCAAAAACTACCCAGTATATGCAGGCAGTATAAATTTTGACTAACATAGTGATTGCACCAATTTTCTGAAAGTTCTGCTGTAACTTTCATTGTCCAAAGGGCATTGCATACTGTCAATATACATCAATCCTACTGCAAAAGGACAACAGAAGATACAGGAAAGTTAATTGACCAAGATCAGATGGGGTCCCCACTGACCAAATAGAAAGTTTGATAAACTACTTGGAAACTGTTGAAGTTACCCTGAACTATTACCATTTTTTCTATTCAAAAGTATAAAGTATTCATCAGTACTTTAATCTCTTTCTTTTCTTTCCAAACGCATGCCATTCTTTATTGAAAATATTTGTCAATCATGATCATACAGATATTCAGATTTCAGATCAAACAATGTGACTGCAAGCTCCTCAGGGCACAGATCTTACTATTCTGTGCAATGAATGAGCATGGTGTATACGAGTGTAACTGGCAGAATGTACAGACATAGAATACTTGAATGCACGCATTTCAAGGTAGTCAATCCTCTCCAGCTTAATTAACAGGTCATAAAATGAACTACCAGCTTCTATGAATAGAAACATTTAATTAAAACTTTAATTAAAACACCATAGTAGAGGAAGTTGATATTGAAAGACAAGTTAACATTTCGTCACAATTCCATTCAGTGGCTTAGAGTGACAGTAATTTGCCCAAGGTTAAGCAAGCAAACTTCATGGCACAACATGAATTTGAACTCAAATAACTCTAGTTCACATAAGATTATCCTTTTATTTCCCCACATCATCTGCCAGTAATAGTTATGTTTTAGTAAAAAGGAAAACATTTTAAAAGAACAGCTGTTTCTATCTGAGATATTCTATCTGGCACAGCCATTCACAGATGAGGAGCATCACCTTTAGTGAAATCCACAAGTGAAACATTTCTAAGAGAGAAAGACTCCATGGAGATGCTCCTGAAAATCTTATGTATCCAGTAGCAACTGCTGGAAGTCTGGAGTAAGTTTAACTCACAAAAACTGAAGCAAATCTAGATTCAAATCCTCGTTCTACCCTGATAGTCACCTGGTTAATCAGGGCTTGGCACTTACACCCAAAGGATTGTTTCAGTTGAAAGAAAAAGAGGGCTGAGCAAGAAATTTATACAGCAAACTTATATTGAAACATACATATAATACATCTTCCTTTCCTTCTTCCTTCCTCTCCTGGTGAGTGCCTGGACAAGTGCTTAAGAGTTTTCTTACAAGAAAACATTTCCCCTCTTCCTAGGGCTGAGAGAAGGACTAGCCCAAAGTCTCGGAGCTGGCTTTGTGCAAAGGTGCGGACTATAAATCACAACTCCTTGGTTTCTACTCTGGTGCCTTAATTACCACCCCAAAGTGTCTGTTTTCTCTCGAATTTAAATTGCCATTTTGGAAACTCCCGAGTTCTCATGCACTGCAATATGTTCATACGGTACTAAAACGAAGGTCCGGCGTTTACCAAGCGTTCCTCTGGGGATTACACCCCGAGTGGGACGGGAAAAGGAAAGTGTGTCATTGTACACAGCAACCTTTCCAGTTTCTCCTATTGTATGAGAAGAAGGACGAGAGGGGTGGGTGGGCTCCGCACATCGGTCTTCTTCGTCAGGGGCGGCTGCAACCCCACTCCGAGTCTCCCCGCAACGCAAAAAACCTTCGCCCCTCAACTGGAACCGCGGTCACTCCCACATAGCCAGCTTGGCGTTCACGTGCTAGCCTGCTGCTCTTCCACGGGAAAGCTCCTCCGCCATTGGTTGGCAAGGAACATTCGAAGCGCGCCCATTGGCTAGCGCGCAGCTCACCCCCCCTGCAGGATTGTCGGTGGAGGAAACGAGTCTTGTTCACAAGTTCTGTAACTGGATCGGAGCTGCGAGGGAAGCAGGAGGAATTGGTGTGCTAGGGCGGAGGGGAAACGGATCATCTTTAGCAATTGCAGTAACCGCTTGCTCTACGTATAACTCTCAGTTAGAAGGCGCTAAACGCTGCTCGGGGGGGCGGGAGCGAAACAATCGGAGACCTTGAAGTACCCTTTAAGCATCCTGAAATTTCCAGGTATTAAGTGGGAGAAGAGGAAAATTTAACCTCTAGCATACTTGTTTCAAAGTGGGCTGAGCCGGCGATTTCTCAATGTTTGCTTCCGAGGTTGGCTTTAGATTGAGCATAGAAGAAATGCAAATGCATACTTAGATAGCGTACCCAAAGCAGTAATCCTATATCCGGGTTAGCATAGCTCGTGTTCCTGGTGGGTAGGCGGGTGGATGAGCGCTCGGAAAAGAAAAAAAAAGTCTAAAATCGGTGAATATAACAGGAGCAGGCTACGATCTAAAGACGATTCATAGAAGCGAGCGTATTTAAAAATCGTGCATTTGGAATGAATGGCCTTGGAAGCGAAATGGCTTTGAGTTTCGCAAATGGCTCGCTCGTGTCCTGTATGTTATGTGAAATGCTGCTTTCCGCGCCTGGTTACTGCGAAATAGTTTGGGAAGAATCTTTACTGATACTTTAATTTAACAACCCACCCCCACCCCCCAAATGCTTGGATGGATTCTTTGAATGCTGAAAGAAAGGGACGCACTAGTTGCTTGGAGGAATTAAAAGCATCGGAATTTTTTAAAAAAGTGACCTGACAAGGTGCGGATCGCAGGTCTTGGACTTTCTAGGTGGACGAATGAGGCCCCCATCTGGCCATAGTCGCTTTACTTGCAAGCTCGGAGCACGTTATAAAATTCATTCGGGGGGTGCGTGTGAATGATGAATCTGCTTGTTTGGGGAGGGATCCAATGGAATGTTTCCATAAACTTCTCTTTAAAAGTCGTGCAAATAGCAAA
The DNA here is from genome assembly GCF_900518735.1 of Pseudonaja textilis. Next base: position 433,137 of record NW_020769363.1, read on the forward strand.
AGGGTTTTAAGGTGCAAATTGACCCCAATGAAGCCCATCGGGATTAAGAGGGCTTCTTGAAAGTTGTGGGTATTGACCTTCTAACCTTCGTTTTTTACAAGAGTTTGTTCAGCTGTAGGGCCGGCTGAAATGAATGGGAGCCACCTATGAGAAAGCGTGTTTGGGGACTGAGCCTGGTGTCCTTCAGGCCGTTTCTTCCAAAAGAAGGTGGGGAGATCTCTGAGGGAGTATGGAGATGTTTCTTGGTCTATATTTTGCCTCCTTTTAGAGCTTCGAAGCTAGTTGCTAGTTTCCTTTGGCATGGGAGGGACTGATTTGATGCTTGATTCGGATAAACTCACCTACCATACCTTCTTGTTTTAGGGAATGAATTTGTAATACCTGCAGGATGTGAAATTCTGGTATACTTCTTGTCTTCTGCCCCACAGCTTGAAGCAGCAATCCAGTTCATCTCCTATGCCCCTATGAGGTATGTCAAACATATTTTTTAAGAAGCAAGAAGAATCTTTTGAAAGTTAATTTTCTCTTGTCCACAATCACTTATATATTAAGAATTCAATGAGATTTACTCCCAGATAAATATATTTCTGTAGACATACAACTCATATTTATATGTAGTTTGCGCATCTGTATACAAAATATGTCAATATCTTGACATATTTAAATCACCCCAGGGAATTCTGGAGTTCTTCGTTCTTTGAGATGCTGTCAGATATCCATAGTCCTTTAATTAGCATACGGCTATATTCTCGAAACAGTGAAAATGTATTTTGAGTTTGTGTGCTGTATATAGGATCAGTCTGCACTTCTGTATTACGACTGTGATAGATCAGGGGGACACCTGACATCACAAATCCTTCCTTCAAATATCCAGGGGTATAGATTTCCTGTTGCTGACTTGTTTGTATTAGTAGAAGGATGACTAACTGTGTAAAACCCTTAGCAAATCCCAAAATGTAATACCTGATCTAATCAGTGAACTATTTTTAGTAAATATCGATAAGATAAATATTTAGTTTTAAACAAGACTGGTAATCTAGCTGAGATTGCATAAGTAGGAATGGATGCTGTCATTACAAAATGTCAAATTTCCATACTAAGAGTGTCGGCTTCATACAATTAACCATAAATCCCATTGCTCCCTTATGTTTTCATTCATTTTCATATTCCAAGGAGGCCAAGTCAGGCACATTTATAATTAACGAAGATAGAAAAGGGGTGGACCACTCCTGCTTTTCCCCACATTTACAACAGAAGCATGCTTTCTAAATTTTAGATGCTGTATTTAAATGGAAAGGCTGCTGTTTTCAGAGGTAGCACTTTTCAGAGGTAGTCTTGCTGGAAATCAACATGATGGCCTAAAAGGATCTTGACATAATCTAGTCATTACAGTTTTTGGTCAAAGACCAAAAAAGAAAAAAAACCCAATATAATCCAATAATGCAATGCAATGGAGAGTTAGCATATTAGAGGGAGAAAAATTAATGCTAATCGTTAAATGTTGGTGGCCTTCTACCAGAGTTATAATTAATTATCCAGCATATTCTGATGGCAGTTGAAATTGATCAAAATGAAACAAAGTTCACAGAAGTATTGATTGATTGATCCATTCATAAAAGGTGCATTTCAGGCACTTAATTCACTTAATAAGGAGGGTAAGCATTAATTCATAGTGCCAAGTATGCTACTAAAGGGTAGCTCAGCAACACTTATGAAATTGTCCTGATGGCCACATCCAAGTAGGACAGAAGTATTCTAAGTAACATCCCTTATAATAATATCCCATTCACACATGCAGGAATAATAATAATTTTTAAAAACTATAGTGCTTGTTAGTATAAATGCCTTCCTGTGCAGAACAGAGAGAGTGTAAGAGTTCCAATTATGTCTTGATAAAAATCAGCTGCAAAGGCCCCCATAAGAATGGGTTGAAACGTTGAGTAAGCAGATCCCTATCAAGGATCCTCTATTTGGCCTCTAGCATGATTTTCTCTGATCCAAGCATAAGCAGTGAATGAGCTGAGAAGCTGGAGTTAAAAAAAAAAAAAGCCAAGGATATATTTTTTTTCTAAGAAGAGGCAGAAAGGGTTGGTTGAACTAAGGACTCAACCCAGAAATTTAATTTTAGGTAATATTCAGATTTTCCATAGTGTCACAACCCACGTCCAAAAGAACTTGTTTCACCTGGATCACTAAATATAAAGCATTCTGGTGCATTTTGACTGAGTTACTTCTATAATCTTCATAACTTTATTTACTTACCGGTATTTACTTTAATCTGCAAAAGCAATTCCTAGGCCAACAATGACCTCAATGGTTTGATACTCACCTCTCTCCTTCAAAAAGTCAGCATAATAACATAAATTGAATAAATTTGGGATGTGTAATTTATATATGTGTATATGTATATGTGTGTGTATACACACACACACACACACTACTGAAAAATACAGATAGCCATTGGGTTATGATGGCAATTGGGACTGGGATTGCATCACTAAGCAATGTTATTGTAAAGGTCATGTGACTACATCACTTGGCGATGGCAATTCTGGGTAGTTTTGGTTGCTGTTGTAACCCCAACACATGCAGGTTATTATGTGGGATGAGACGGAAGTCCTAGGTAAATAGCATGGGATGCTGTGGGGGGATGGAGACTGGGGAGAACCTGGGAAGGCCAGTGGAAGCATGGGCAGGAAGGGCAGGTACTACAACTGGGAGAAAAAGTGAGACCAACGCTGGAGTAACTTGTGACCTTCTCTACTAGCTTTCCCATTAAATTTGCTTGTGGGATGCCAGCAGCAAAGGTCACCAATGGCAATCACATAACTGTAGCGCCTTGCAACATTGTAATTGTACACTGGATTGTGAACATGACCACTGAGCTTCTATGATGGCCGGAATTCTGATGACAAGTCATATGTCCACTGTTTCAGTGCTGCTATAGCTTTAAACAGGTGCTGAATAAATGCACATAAACTGAGGACTAGCTGTGTAAATTGAATGCATTGTTAAAATATGTCAGGAACAATTATAGAGGGGTTTTCTGCTGTGGTTGTAAATAGTAAAGAAACTAATATCGTAAAAAAAGAAATAAACCTTAATAGGAGCCAGCAGCAAGGGGTGTGTTTGCTTATTTGTGTTATCTATTGGCAGCACCCTTTGCTTTGAATAGATGTCTAGGATATCTTCAGGATTACAGTAATCATTTCCTATAATTGAATGCTTTGCTATTCATCTTGCAGTTATAATTTGGTCAGCAGCAGTAAAGCTCAGATGGCTGGCTCCCATGCTAGCAGCATAGCGTTGTTTCCTTCATGTGAGTGGATCAGTTGAAAGAGATGCAGCTCACAATGGAGTCAGCATCATATTGTGGTTAATGTGTTGGACCAAACTGGGGAGAGGGGGTACAATGTTAGAGCTCAACGAATGATACTGGGTGTTTTCTCCAGTGTTTTCTCTCTCAGCCTAGCTACCTCCATATTTGTTGATCTTCTGTGCATGTGTGTTTTTGTGAGTCCTCAGAGGACAGCTTGGGATATGGATTGAAGAAATAATATTACCCTCTCCCAGGAGAGCTGTTGATGCTCAAATGTAAGGAAGCACAAATTTCTTGTGTCAGACATGCAACTTGACACGTAAGCACCAGCTGTCTGGAGAGCTATTCGTAATGTCTCCAAAAAGATAGCAATATCACAGGAAGTGTAGAATAGGGTTTTTTGTTTTGTTTTTTTGTTTTGCTCTTTGTGGTTTTCCTGAAGATTAAGGCTAGGGGTGAAAAGGGGAAGTCCATGGAAGCCCTACTGCACTCATTTCTAGTGTTTAAAACCCTATGAAATTGGCCTAAAGCGGCAAGTAAAATTCAGCAGCTAAATGATCGAATTAAGAGAGATTGGGAGCCACTATGGGTTGTACGATGCAAGAGGTGGGGTGTGGGAGTTGGGTTGGAAAAATAATGCCGTTTGCCTCTCAAATGCCTAATGTTCCCTCCCCCACTCGCCCCATTTTTGGAAGGAATTAGCATAGATATTGCACCACTGAAAATCAATTATTTCCTACTGAATTGCAGCAGTGCAGTTTTAAAGGGGGGGGGGGGCTGTAAATTGGGTTCCAGGAGCTGCATTTGGGTCACAGGTTGGAAAATACTTTATTAATGAATACTAAAATGCAAGAGCCAGTATGAATAACCTTTGCCACTTTATGAGCTACAAGATGATTATTTCTTCAACCTGCATTCTTGGAATTGGACATTGAGTTAACTCTTTGAATTTATACTTTTGCTAGGCCATCCCATCTTCTATATTCTTCTATATCCAACTTACAACTCATAAAGCCCTTCTTCCCACCAGCCCCCTCCCATGCTTTAAAACGCCACTTCAACTTCATAGGGCAGGTTTTCTTCATGCCGCTCAAAGTTTTTTTTATTATGCTCTGGGGGAAGGGGAGATAATCTCAAAGAACCGCACTTTTGATTGCAGCAAATAGTTATAGGAAAAGGGTAAGCATTCCATGGCCCACACAAATACCAGGAAAAATTCAGCAGGGTTGGTGGTACTTCATGCATTCCACCCTTGAAATGGCAGATAAATACGTTTAGCGCTCAGGGGTTCTGAAGATGACCTGTACTGCTAGGTCTTAAAGTTATTAAAAAAAATTGAGAAACCAGTCTTTCACAATAAAGGTCATGCAGAGCTGTTGAAAGCTTTATAATCAGTGATGCGGGTAAGATAAAGGGAAGTCTGGTGGGGATCAAAGATTGAGTCAAAAGCTTCCGGATATGTTTTTAATTGAGAAACAAAAATCTCCTGTCATTTGCATAGAAGGAAAAGACAACCAGTATGTCTGAAAGCTGCTTTTGTGCACCGCTTGGAACTATTTGGAACACGACAGCCACTAACTAAATCATGCCTGTATTTTCAAGAGAGTTTAAAATGCAATAGAACTGGTTGAAAGAACATTTAAATCTGTTTTTTTTTTTTTAGTTTCAGCTAAAGCTAGGCAGATTCCCTGGACGTGGGCCATGAAGACTGCAGATTATATAAACTGAAATCCGACATGTCTGGCAGATAGCAGTGGAGGAAATCTGTCAGGTGCTAAGCTTGTTTATTTGGGTAAACTGGAGAGTTGGAGTTGATCTTAATTTAGTAACTTTCAAACCTGTTGTTTTTTTTTAAAGATGCATGGCTTTGTTTGTTTATATTCATGTCCTCATTCTCAAACAAGCCAAGAGTAGCGTACATGTCATAGTCTCCAGGAGTGTCTGTGGGAAAGGAGGAGGGAGTGTCAAGATGGTGGTTGTGTGTAAATTTTGCAGTCAAACAAACATTATCTTAACACTTTTGACACATGCAATGTGCACACACACACCCTGGCTAAATGTTCCTGGTAGTCATTTACTGAAATCTTTATAGAAGTGCAATTAGTTCCTATTCATCTAGAACCAGTTTGAAGACTTAGAAACCTGGAGACAGTGAGTTATCATCATCATCATCATCATCACCATCTGCTTTGCTTTGTCAGGTTTCCTTTGTTGCTAGTTACTTTGCTTCTGGTTTGAGAAATCCTACTTGTATATTTCTTCATAGCGATTGATGCATAGGCTTTTGGCTTTGAAAAAGTCTCAGAGGAGATTAGATTAATGATACCCCTTCCATTGGAGCCCTGTGCAAGACCAACCCCCACCCCGCCCCCTGATTTCAATCCTCAGTCTGCCCTTACTTGTTCTACCCATAAAACTTCCCCTATGGAATTGCCTCCAGGATACTAGCCACCCTCACTGGCAGCAAGAGGTCTGCTCTCCCATCTTTTCCTTCAGTCACCAACTTGATCATACCAGGTGTTGCTCCTCTTGCACAATTATCCAGAGACAGCACTCTTGAGAGAACCAGCAAATTGACTACTATATCCTGTTAATTGGGTCCTCAATCCCTGGGCTACAGATTGGCACCAGTACTTGTCCTGTCAGGAACCAGGCCATGCAAGCAAGTGAAGCCCCATCTACACACGTGCAATATTCAGATAGCACGTGAAACACCACCCCCGCCCCCCATCCCCTCATCCACACAAAAACCAACCTGCATGGAGCTGGTCCCAGGCACCCAAGAGTTTGGATTTCTCTATCCTGTCTTAGAACATAGCTAGGTAGGCCCCAAAAGAAGCAGACCCAGATTTTCTTGGATTCCTATCCAAATTTATATAATCATTTGGAGACATGGATGTTGGGGGAATTCTCATTAGCCGCTGAACAAGTAAGCCTCAGAATGGTGGCCCTAAAACAGGCCCTTGGTCTGTTTTTATCTCTTCCAGCTTATGTGTTAAAATTGTAAAACAATCATTTCAGTTTGAGAATGCTGTATCAATCTTTGTTAATCTTTGACCAGTTTTCCTTTTTGTTCCTTTATGTCTATCTTCCTCCTCAGCAACTCCAGTACAGGTAACCCAAACCTGTAAACAGGTTGATATCTTCCTTAATGTTTGCCTGAATGAATTTCCCAGTGCATATATTTTAGTAGGTAGGGACTTCAACACAAAAGCAGGTTGTATTGATGAAGTCCACTATGGACTCCTCAATTCCTACCCCTCTGAAGAAGTAATTAAGCCACCATTTATGTCTAGTTCCTTCAAAAATACCAAATATAACCTAGCTGGTTTCAGGCTTCTACATCTCATAAATAGACTTAACCTATAGGGATACTTTTTGAAAAGTGTGATTGTTTCCAAATTTACAAATTTTCCCACAAACCTGCTCCTTCTGTTGCACAACAGAATCTGTGGAAAATACGGATTGGTCATTTTCCAATTATTAGAATTGGTGATCCTGCTTTGAAATTGGATCTTATTAATTTGCTGTTGGAAGTTTTACTTGCTGTGACGTTTAAAGAGGTGATTTTTGTTTTTGTTTTAGTAAGGGTAATTAAAGATAATTTGATCTTTGAATGTATGAATCAGAACAAGTCTTCTGCGGACCCTTAGTAGCAAAAATTCACCAAGACTTGCAGGCTCCAGTATAAAATGAAGCGTATCAGGAAATGATTGCAAAAATGTTTGCTATTCTGGTTTAGCTTGAAGGTGGATAATTATATGTTAGATAAAGTTACTACGGTACCAAAATTCTATTTCTTTACAACTTTCTGCTTTCACTTTTCCTGAATGCCACTGGCAGATCTGTCAAACCGGATTCCAAATGCAATAGCCTTCAGGCTTTTATCTCACCAGAAATGATGGCACTCTTATAAAACAAGAAATCAACTTTTAGCTATGGTTCCTAATGTCAAGCAGCAAGTGGCTTTTCTGAGCAAATTAAAATGTTTGATGCTATGATTTTCAACTGAGCAAAAATTAACGTATTTTTTGCACTGTCAGACGCTCCAGACCATAAGACGGTTTTGGGGAGAAAAACAAGGGGGGAAAAATATGTCTCTGCCTCCCAGCAATTTGCCTCCTTGCAACAAATAGCAAACCGCCTGGTCAGATTCAGCATAGCCTGATTTAGCACGAGCAGCTGATTGGCGATTGGATCGGCTTCCTGGAATACCACTGATCAGCTGTTCCAGGCTGTGAGGATCACCGCCCATTGCCACCTCTGCGCGCCCAATTTTCGGTATCTGCACGCCCCATTTTCAGCCTCTGCGCATCCTGTTTTCGGCCTGTTCCAGGTGGCAAGAATCGCCACCGATCGCCACCGCCACCATTCTAAATCAGGCTGTGCTGAAGCTGACCAGATTATTTGCTGTTTGCTGCAAGAGGCAAATTGCTGGGAGGCAGAGGCTGAAGGGTGGGGGCCAGCAGGTGGGCGGGGATTTGGCAACATTTACTCTAACAGTGGTCGCTAACCAGTGGGCTGCGAGAAAATTTTGGTGGTCCGCAGAGAAATGTCATCCCCCAGAGCACCCCCCAAAGCAATTAATCCAGGCTGCGCAGGAACACAAGGCTGCACCGCCACCCACATGGCCCGTGGGAACTCTTCCCACCCGCTCACTCCTTAACTGGCAAGCTTGCCTGCTAAGTTTCTGTTTCCTTTTTGTTTTTCCCGACCATCAACTGTTCTGCTGTGCCAGGAGATTTAGACTAGCTAGAAAACAGGAAATCATTACATTTCTTGCTTTTTAGCGATCTTTAGATCTTCCTTAGGACTGAAGCTTTTATGATTCAGTGCAGACTCACTGCAAGCAAATTTTATGTGACAGACTCAGGTAGCCGATGACCGATAGATAGATTTCTGAATGATTCTGTGAGCAACTCAATTTACCTGCCTGCTTTCAATGATTTTGGGTGGAAGTTGCTCTTTTTTTATAAAAAAATCAATATTTACATACATGGTATGTTGTGAGTTAATTTTGTGAGTTTGCTTGCATGCAAATTTTATGTTACAGACTCAGGTAGCTGATGGCAGATAGATAGATCTCTAAATGATTCTGTGAGCAACTCAATCTGCCTGCCTGCTCTGCTCTTTTTTAACAAAAAATTCAATATTTACATAAATATTTATAATATTTACATACAAGCCATGCCCAGCCAGTCACATGACCACCAAGCCACACCCACAAATTAGGCCACGCCTGCAGAACCGGTTGATAAGAAATTTGAATCCCACCCCTGCCTCTGTGTGTTTGTGTGAGAAAGGGAGAGGTTAGATCGGATCTCTCTTTCTCTGTCTCTCTCTCTCTCTCCCACCGTCAGCAAGCCACCATCAGTCAAAATTCATATTAGTGGTCCCCGGGATTTAAAATTATGAGTTTGGGGGTCCCTGAGCTCCAAAAGGTTGGCGAGCCCTGCTCTATAAGACTCATATACATTTCCACCCACTTTTTTGGGGGGAGGGGGTGCTTCTTATAGTCTGAAAAATAATTGTATATACTGTATGTTTTTGGTGAGTTATGAAAAACCTGGGCTGTTGTTTCATAAAGATCGAACAGAGGAAGTACTGTACTTTCTCACAATTGTTGTGCATTAAGGGCATATATATTAGAGAAGATGCCTGGAAAACTCCTCCTATGGATGTTGTACTCCGTATCTTTTGACCTTATCCACTCTTAATGGTCTTCATGGCGAAAAGCCTTTAAAATTTCTTGGAAACAGCAATGTGTCCAAGAATATAGTTTGTTTAGGCAACCGTTTCCAAACATACAAAAGGAGGATCTGTTGCTTTCATTCCCTAAGAACCTGAGAAAAAGCCAGTTGTTTTAAGGTGCCTGTTCTACACAGCTGCAGACAAAGCAGACATTAATAAAAGAAGTTTCGGAATGTGGCATATGCAGTTTTATCTGTTGGCTGATCCCCTGAGTGCATGAGTCAAAAGTTTCGTGAATGATGAAAGCTCCCTATTTGCAAAATGTTCTACAGAAATTTCAGCAATTTTGAATTAAGTACCTGGAGTAAAAAGCTGCTGTATGAATGGTTCTTAGTCACCGTGACCCTTATTTATTCATTTGAAGTTATTTGGATTGCAGCCTTCCTTAGTCCAGAGCCTTGCAGATGGGATTAGCCTTTAAACTGAGATGCAATTTTGGGAAAAATTGTAAATGCTTATTTTATTTTATTTTATTTTATTTATTTTTTGCCAGGGTTTTGAATTTTGTTGTTATAAACTCTAAATTGATGGCACGGTTCTTAATGCCAACAAATCAGTCATACAATCCTAAATTGTGAAGCTTCTGTGGCTTGTGTAACAATTGTACACAAGTTCCAATCTACATAGTATAATTATTATTGATTTATTACATTTATATTTCATCTTCTTTCTGAGAAATTACAGATGATATACATGAGTCTGCCCTCGCAACTCTCTCTTCCAAAAGCTACCCTGTGTAGAATGTCTATACCAAGGAGATTCACAATCTTCCAGGTCATGGTTTTCCAAAAAGCAACTGGACTTTATTTGGGGGGGGGGGGTGTATTCCTTGAGAATGTTTTGTTTATCATCCAAGAAACTTCTTCAGTTCTGACTCATAGGAGACAACAATCTATGTAGTAATTTAAAAAAAAAAACTTATTTCCCGTCCAGGTTCAATATCTAAGGTAGCCAAACTAATATACTTGAGCTGTTAAATTCCCCACAGCTCAGGCAGCAGGACCAGTGGCAAGGAATTATGGGAACTGTAATTCAATACATCTGATTGCAACCAACTTGAACTGCCCATTTTCTTTTAAAGCCTTTGATGCTATTGGAATCTCTTTTCTGAGGCCAATTTATTTGTATTTTTGTAAATTGACTTTTCATAGAGACTGGAACTTGTCAGTTCTGGACTGGAACCCTGGCTTGCAGTGTAAAATATAATTTGCTTACTTACGTAAATATATTCTGCAACTGTTTTGCAGATTAGATTTTGCTATCTTGCATGTTAATACTACTCGGAGCTGTAGCTAAGTCAAAAGTGAACCTTGGACAAATACTGAAAGATCATTCACTCCTTGTAATTTGAAGCCACCTGTTTCCAAATCTATGTAATATTCAAAACTGCAAGACATCTAGAAAGTAGGAAGGTATTAGGTAGCTTTCTTGTAGGTAGTATTTCTTCACATTATTAATATAATCCTTTTTCTTGTTCGTGCCTGGATCCTGGCAAAGTTTTACGGAAGTGAATTTGGATGTACTGTGACTCAAATTCACTGACATAGTTACATCAATGCAAATTCCTGAAATGTCTCAATATTGTTGAACTGTAAATCTCTGAAGTCACAGGTCTGGTGTGGCTTCCGCTCCAGTTAAGAAGTTGGGGCAGCTCTTTCTTGCTGCAGTCTATTCTGTTTCCTGTTTCTACACACTGAAAGAAAAGTTTCCAATACTTAGAAGGAATGGAGAACTTGCTGTAAAAGAAATGCAGCCTTAGTCTCTGGCAGTTGTGTTTTACCCGGCGCTCCAAGCCTGTCCATGCTTTATTGCTCCGCTGGATTTGAATACCTAACCGTTCAGAATGCTCCATACTGGAATACAATTTCGACCAAACTCTTTCTGGGTTACAGGGTGAGCATGCAGTAAACTATTATGCCATTTATGTTGCCTGTAAATAAGATGTCATAGAAAATAGATAGATGTTTTTTTCAGTAGAATAACTGAGGAGGATTTACTATTATAATGTTGGGGAAGGTGTGGTTCCATGATATTAAAGGACATATGAGAATGCTATGATCAAGTAGAAATTTGATTCTGGGTCTTTGTTTGGGGAGATAGCATGTGAAAGGATGTGAAACATAGCTTTGATCTACCGGTTGCATCTTCTGTTGAAATCTGCCAAAACTTGGCTCAAATCATACACTTTCTCCATGGAGGAATTCCTATTTCTGAAAATGTGAATATGCCTTTGCTAGATCAAGGCAGACAGATCAACTTGTAAGTCCAACTGTTCTGTTGTCAGACAGCCTAACGCTAAAAATATGAGTTGTATGTCCACATTTCTTCTTGTACTTCTGACCTGTACTTGATTGTCTTTATCGAGAATATTAAGCAAGAGTAAGGCTCTGAGTAAGAGTAAGTGTAAGACCCAGCAGAGTCCAGTATATATTTGATAAGCTAACTAAAAATACAAAGCTTGAAAATGAGCAGGCTTTGCTAAAACATGTTATCCAGAGGGACACTTGTCAGAAAATTGGGACTGGCTTCTGCCTGCTATGTGGCTTTGTAACTGTTGAATGTGTTTCTCTTATTTTACTTTTTTGTTATTTATCCCCTTCTCCAGAATCTTGGACTCTTTTCCTCAAAAGCCCAGAATGGCAGTGGACGTAGCCATGCAACTCTACCTGCGAGGGCCCTCTTTGCGGAAAGAGAGCTTTGCCTACAAAATAGCCCCAAAGATCAAGGCACCTTTGCGACCCTGCATCCATGTAAACAGCAGCCCAGAGCTGAACAAGCTGGGGTCAGAGGTCCAAGCTCTGCAGGGGAACAGAGCGAAGAAAAGGGTTTCTTTTGCGGACAGCAGGGGCTTGGCTCTGACAGTGGTGAAAGTCTTCTCAGAATTTGATGACCCCTTGGATATTCCCTTGAACATCACAGAACTAATAGACAATATCGTGGGCCTGACCACGGTGGATCACGATGACTTTGTCTTGGATTTCGTACAGCCTTCTGCAGATTACTTGGACTTCCGGAATCGCCTCCAGGCAGATTGTGTTTGTCTTGAGAACTGCATGTTGAAAGATAAAGCTATTATGGGTACGGTGAAAGTCAGGAATCTGGCATTTGAGAAGGCTGTCAAGATTCGGATGACCTTTGATACTTGGAAAACCTTCACGGATCACCCATGCCAATACGTGAAGGACACCTATGCCAGTTCCGATAAGGATACCTTCTCCTTCGATATTAGCTTGCCAGAGCGGGTTCAAGCCCATGAAAGAATCGAATTTGCAGTGTGTTATGAATGTGATGGCAAAGTCTACTGGGATAGCAACAAGGGATTGAATTACAGGATCATACGCTCTGAACTCAAATCGGCTCGAGAGATTTCACAGCCTTGTAGTGAGCCAGATTTTGGGATTGCCTTTGATCAGTTTGGAAGCCCCCGGTGTTCTTATGGTTTATTTCCTGAATGGCCTAGCTATTCCGGATATGAAAAACTTGGTCCTTATTATTAAATCAGAGACTCGGGGTTATATTTACTGCACAAGAATGAAGAGACACAGATAGAAAACCCTCTTGGGAGGTGGTTGCAGAGTCAGAGTAGGCAAAAGAACTGCAGTTTGTACTTACAGAATGGAAACAAAGAGAAATGTGAAAACTCCTGGCTGCAAAGGTTTTTAGGGCAGAAGCTCTCTTCGTGTTTCCTTTGAATTTAAACAAAAGGAGATGGTCTCCTGTGAGATGGCTGCCACAGATCGAATTCAGCACTTGGTGCTGTTGTTTGGGCAATTTGGTTTGTGTTTATCCTTTGAGATACATTACAGTATTGGTAGCTGTGCAGAATAGATCCCCCCTTCCTTTTTCCTTTCTGTATTCTGGAATCAAACTTGCTGTGCACCTCTCTGATAAAACCAACTCTCTGAGAAGAAACAAGATGCAGGGATGAGCTAAACAGTTTTCCCACTCCTCTCTTAATCAGATTGTACAATCTGTGAGAGGCTAAGAGTCCCAAATGAAAAGACTATAATTTTAGCTCAGATGATCCTTTGCTTCCTTCCATTTTAGGAATTGCCTTGTGTATGGGAAGATTCCAGAATGCTTACTCACCATTCTGCCTGTATCTCTTTTCCTAAACACATATGAAGATTTATTTCAGTGGCTGAGCCAGACGAGCCTATGTGGCCTAGTCACATAATCCACCCTTAACCGACCTGGTGCCCTCAGGATGTGCTAGACTTTAGTTCAATCTCCAGGCGGGACAGTCAGTGGCCTGGAGAAGGCTGATGTAGCATTTTAGCTTCCACAATAAGTAATTATTTTATTTAGGTGATTTTATTTATCTCCCTCCTCCCTTCTTTATTAGGTGGTGGTAGACTGTTAAGAATAAAATTGTTTTTAAGTCTTAACTCCTCATGACACCATCTTATTTACATTTAATTTTGTTCAGGCCTGTGGGCTTAGTCATCTGGGCGAAGAACATTTTAAAATTTCATTTTATTTCAAGAATTTTGTAAAATGCCTATAAATTGAATGTTACTGACATAAATAAGATATGTCAAATAATGGATACCCACTCAGTCCAGCTGTCTGTTGTCTTCCTCAACACTTCTGCTCAGTAATAGGAGCATTTTAACTTGGTGGTACAACAGACATTTTGAATTCAGACGCAAGAATGCTTGATCTCTCTAGGGATATTAATACTTGGTTTCAGGCTTTTCTCCCTAGGCTGGACTAGAACCAATTTAAAAATCAATTGTTTATTACAGCATAAAGAGGGTGGGCTACAGTCAATTAAAAAGCACAGAAAACACATCAAAGTCTAAAAAGAAATATTATACGAAGCTGAAAGACATAAAACAGAAAGTATATGCGTAAAAACCAAAAGCCTGAAGGGAAACTGAGAGAAATTTTAGGAGCATTAGAGGTGCAGGGGAGCTTAGAGATTAGTCTATAGCAGACTAAATTTATCACAGTACAGAGGACTATAGAATGATGAAGTGTTTGCTCATTAAGGCTGCTTTACGGCAGAGGTCATCATCTGATGGATTTTAAGCACGGCTACACAGAACCTGGCAACAGATGTTTTAGCAGAGTTAATATCTGAAAGAAGTAGGAAGAAGTAGAATTGTCCTGTAGAATTCTGGGTATTTATGCAATGATGGCAAGATGAGCCTAATGTGAATGTCTTCGTAGTACAGACACTGGAGGAGTATTGTTTCTGTGTGTCCAGAGTCAAAGGGACATGGTCTCTCTGAGTAGGGGATTTTCTGGTGTTGGCCTTCAACAGCAGTTTAAGTGATGGCAGGACAGTGTTGCAAAATGAATTAAACAAACGTTCAAGAATCCAGGAGCTTTATTATAGAAAAGTTAAAAGCCAGTATGAATGAATTCCAGTGACTACTGTGTGTCAAACATGAGTCCTTTCTTTAATGAAATCAGTATTCAAATTCTTGTCAGTTTCTCCTGATTGAACTATGCAATGGGCTAGATTTCCCTTTCTTTTGACAGATATCCTGGTCTTTTCTTTGTTAATGGGCATATGTAGTATGAGATGAAATATCAATTTCCTATGTTCCTGAACTCTGGCAAAGTTGAGAGGGAAAGAATAGTTATCCAAAAAATGGTATATCGTTCCCTGCATGCAGAGCAAAACAATCAAAAATGTTCCTTCATCTCCATAAATTTATCACTAATTCTTGTCCAAAATGTTTTCCCCTATTGGTAGATACAGTAGTAACTACAGGTAATAGCCAAGTTTTATCATTTACTGGGGCCAATCCTTCTCTGGTTCTTGTTTAACACTAAAGAAAGCCATTTAGACTTTCCACCTTGGATTATAAATCCAACTGACTAGAAAGTTAACCCTTTTCAGTGCTTGTTTGTAGTGTCTATAACAAAATGGTGAAATTACTTGAAAACTCAACGATATACATACTAGAGTTTCATAACTCAACCTTCAAGCAAATCAGTTGTTCTGGTTCCATTCAATGGTGGTGACTGAATAAGTAGCTCGATAAATAGTTTTTCTGGGTGTGAAGTAGAACTGAGGATTTTAGATTTAGTATCTAATGTCCAAATGAAGTTCTTATGTTCCCTGTTCTGTCTGAAAAAAAAACCTTGATTTGGAAAGGAGTTTGTGCAGTCTCCTATGCAATTTTGGAAAAGCAGCAGTGACCAAGCTTGATTACTTAGCATGACGCAAGAGCCTTGCCCTGGAATGTTAGCTTGTGGTTAAAAATGGGGAAAGTCTGTCAACATGCTACAGCTTGTTACTTAAGAAATATGCATATCCTGCATTTTCTTAACTCTTATAATGAGTCCTGTCATTTTATTTGCATGCCTTCAGCTTGAATTAAGAGTTGGCACGGGAACTGTTAGAAGCTGGGTATTAGAAACTTCAGTGCTAATACCCGATTGGTCTTAGATATTGCTGCTTTAAAAATTAAAAATTAAGAAAAAAACCCTAGGAGGACGGTGTGATCAGCAGTTGCAAGCCTGTTATGATAAAGATGGACTTCCCCTACATGCCATGGGTCTCTCTTCCCATTGCCATTTGAAAAGTGAGAGCATGGCTTCTTTTGCAATGGGGTTTATTATGAGGAAAAGGATTTTGGGGCTGAGCCACTCCGATGGGGTAACTAATACTTTCTGTGAAGGGAAACTGAATCCTCTGGTTGGTTATATGCCAGAAAAAAAATCATTTATTTTTTTAATTCCCCAAGAAACAACCAGTAATAAAATGCACACATTAACTGCTGCTTTAACTTAAATAGCAAGATTTTCAAAACCGTTTTGAATGAAGCCACTGAACACAGCAGTACATACGTTCAAAAGAAATATGTATCATAACCTTTCTCTTCCTGAAGATCTCCAGATGCTACAGGAGATGATGGCATGAGAAGCAGGAAAATGTGTACATTTGTAGTTAGAGAGTAGAAAATTAGTTTAAATTACAAGTTTGGGATTGCAAGTGGGAAGGTTACTATAGACTACAAAAATGTTTTAACCTTTGTGTATAGTCAAGAAATAATCCCTCAAGGTCATGTGCAAAATCCATTCCTTCATGCAATTCCTCAATAAAATTGCAAATCAGCTGTTCACAACTGCCTTTTATGTTGAATTAATATGCCAGTAGAAAAAAACAAGCTGGGGAAAATTCATGCATTATCCTTAATCCTTCTGATCAGGACTATACGTGGCCCTGTTTAGATACGGTTTCTTCCTGTAAGCCTTGAAACATGCCACATCTTTATAAATCAAGATCCCACTCACATGATCCATCCCTCTGTATTAATCCTTCATGTTCCCACCCTGTTTAGGGATGTGTTATAGGACAGAAATACCTCAAGTAACAACACTGAACTGAAGAACTCTGGACAAATCAAATATAAACCAGTTGAATTGTTTCAGTCTGAAAGTCCGGATTCTATATATCCCCTAATTCAATCTTCCAAAGGCCTTATGCTAGGTTGTAATGGTATGTAAAACTATCTTAAAGGTTTCCAAGAAGGTAGATCAAAGTATCAAAGCTCATGCCAAAGGGGCAAGGACACAATTTGCTGAACCCAAAGGTGCAAAATCTGAGTTTCTTGGACTGAATGTTCCTCTGATTGAATTTTAAAAACATGAGTAATTTTAATTATAACTAGTGCACCCCTGCACAATGTCATAATGAAGTTTGCTTGGTTTGGCTTTATTTTCTGGATGGCCATTGGGTTTATAAACCATGGCTTATTGAGGAGTCACACATGAATCCAAATAATTGGCTTCTTTAGCAGATCTAGCTTATTGTGATGTGACTAGAAAGAAAGAAAAAAAATACTTAACAGTGTGAAATGCATACCCAGGATAGCTATAAGAACTGCACTTTTATTTGTCTTCTTTCCAAATTTTAAAGCCAACTTTTTGGACTTTTGTGTTTCTCTTGCCTGTATGAATGTAATGAGGAATAGTCCATTTTTTGCTTCAGGATGCCTTGCATGTTGTTAAATATATTTTTTACACAACTGAAAAATGCACTTTACAATCACAATGGGTTTATTTTGTGTAGTGTTTTTTGAAATGTTTTTATCTGAGAGCAAATAATAAACTGTTACAAATAAAACATCCATTGAGTTTTGCTCTTCTTTCAAACAATAAATTAAAGAATTGCGGGGGGAGGGGAAGATACGGGGAACAAGACAGGGTGGGAACATGAACTCATGATGAGACAAAGAAAACTTTCCAAAAAGAAAACACGATTTGGGACTTGTTCTAGATCAATGTTTCTTAAAGTGTGGTCCTAGGATCTACAAAATCAAAATTATTTGCTAGCTTACATGAAATATGTCAGTTTAAAATTGTAATATAGAAAATATTGATAAAAATATTCCATTTTTTTAAATGGAAAGAGATCCTGAGAGAAAAAAATGTTTAAGAAACACTGTCCCAGAAGACAGTTAAAAATGAAACCCTCAATTTACTTAACAGGAGTAACTCATGTTGAATTCAGTGGGACACAACTATGGTAGACATCTATAACAACACTAAGCATTGTTGTTTTTTAAAATGTATTTTTTTAAACTCAAGAATAGCCAGTTACACTCCAGAGCAGGTCTACAATGGTTTATGCGGTGAAACATTTTGACACACTTTATGAGGTAAAACCTCACTTCAATCTTTTTCTAAAATGTAAAAATAAGAACTACAACCATTAACAGTTTCACTGTAGTCAATAAAATTTATGCTCCATGGATTTTTCTAGGACTGGAGTATACTTGAGCCTCCCCCAGTTTTGTGACATGCTACATCCATGCAAAAGAGTATGTACTTTATATAGCAAGTGATACCAACTTTAATCACAGAGTTTGACCTATTTTTTAGGTTGTTCCAGATACTTACTGTATTTTGCCCAAAGTTATGG
Source organism: Pseudonaja textilis (assembly GCF_900518735.1). The sequence goes on from NW_020769363.1 coordinate 451,091, forward strand.
CTACCGATGGCAGATTTGATCAATACAAACTCATGTGAAGGGGACTAGATGAAGTTTGGGAAGAAGAGCTGAACCAATTCTCTGCATAGACATGGCTAGAAGGAAGGCACCCGAGATGCGGGGAACAGAAATGTGGCCATATGGATTCCCTAAACTAACTGCCTGCTGAAATGCAGCAGTGATACAGTCACACAGGGAGTGTCAAAGTCAGATACATAGGAGAAGAAGATGAGGCATCAAATTACCAGTGTGAATTAGAAACAAAACTATCAAGCAGATAACAACAAAATAACAACAATAACAACAAAATAGCCCAATAACAACAAAAACAAATCTAACAGCAAAACTATCTAGGGACAAATGCAAAGAAACATTATTTGTTTCCACTCAATTGATTTGAATCTTCTTCTCCTGTGGAATCTAAGATTTCATTTGGTGCACTGCCTTTCTCCGTGGTGTTCCCCTTACCTTCTCTAAGTAAACTTTGCTAGATTCAGTATGTTCTAAAAATTGTCTAGCTGATTACCTATATCAGTGTTGGCGAACCTTTTTGGCACCAAGTGCCGAAACAGGAGCGTACCATGTGCAGGGGAGTACCAGAAACCGGAAGAGCAGCTCCTTGGCATGCATGTACGAGTGCTGGAAACTGGAAGAGCAGCTTCCCAGTGTGTGCAGTTTGCAGTGCATGCATGCATGCTGGCCACCTGGTCTTCTGGTTTCTGGCACACATGCGCACACGAAGGCCAGCTGGCTAGCGTGCATGTGTGTGACGGAAACCAGAAGCTTAGCTTCCTGGAATGCGCATGCGCACCAGGAAACTGCTTTTCCAGTTTCTGATGCTCCCATGTGCGTGAAGACCAGCTGGCTGGTAAGCACATGCCGGAACCCGGAAGAGCAACAGGCGATGGCTTACGTGCCCGGAGAGATGGCTCTGCATGCCACTTCTGGCATACGTGCCATAGGTTCACCATCACAGTATATGGTCTCATGAAAAAAAACCTGGTGTAGGGTAATTGGTTGATTGATCAATTGATTGATTATGGGTCATTCATTCCTAGCAACTCCATAGCTTAAATGAGTAGGGTATTGCATTTTGAGATGACATGGCTTAAAGTCTCTCCCTCATCCCTGCCCTATAGGCTCCATACAGAAGGGAAGCAAATGACCGTTTGGGATTACCTCAAAAGCACTTGTGCAAAGGAACTTACAGAAAAACATCCAAATAGCACAGCAAGGAGTTTTGTAGCATGCTTTAAAAAGTCTCAGGGAATGGACAGATCTGATTAAGATGCCCAAACAGAACGAATACAGCAATAGCTAATATGCTTTGATAAAGAGACAGTGTGGTGTGGTGGTTAGGGTGTTGGACTAGGATTGAAGAGACCAAGGTTCAAGCTTACCCTTTGTCAAAGAAATTTACTAGGTGACATGATTACTTGGTGTGATAAAATGAAGAGAGATATTAATGTAAAGTATTTAAGATCTTGAAGCAGACATAGAATATGAATGTATCAGTATAGAAATGCAGCTATATTTGTTTTCTTAATTTTTTAATTGTGGGGGGAGAGAGAGGAGGTGGAAGGGTGTAACCATGAAACATTGGAAAATTAGAAATGAAAGAATACTTGAAAATTCCATGTAAGTGGTACAATAAAGCCCACATGTGGGTTATCATGTATATATTAATCTGTGAAAAAGCCCTACTGGCCTCAAATACATGATTCCAATGTTTCTTTTGCACTAAATGTAAATTTGCAAATAGCAGCTCTTGGATTGGAGCGAGCAATAGGGCAATTTTATAACCTGTGGACTTTAACAAACAGAATCCGTAACCATGGCTGGCTCAGGAATTCTGTGAGATGAAGTCCAAAGGTTGTAATGTTGTCATAGTTGCCCAGCCCTGTCTTGGATGGACTGCCATGCAGGGGCAGAGATACCTTAAAACTCACCTTCTTCTTTTGTGGTCTCGTGAAAATGGCTTATTTGAAGCTGAGAGGAAATTCTTCATAGAATTTCAGAACTGACAAATGTCCTTCCACGTATGCAATGCACATGAAATACAAACATTATTATTAGTAGTATTAGTATTATCTGAAGTTACAGACCAAACCAAATGATTGATGTAATTATAAAGACAAGGTATGCTATGATTTATATGGCTATTTTAAGTAAAACTCTAAATTACTGGAATTCACAACAACTATATAGTAGAAATTCCAAACACAGACAAATTTACAAGTAAAGTGAAACAATGCAGATTCAACAAACTTACCTACATTCATCCATCAAGGCGATCTTAATGGCATGATATATGCAAGTGGGGGCTTGTGGAAAGGATAAAACAACTTCAGAGTGTCTTCTGTGGTAAGAGTCACATATGAAATTCCATAGCTATCTCCTCAATAGAACCGAGGAAAGCTACTGTATTTTAATTCAGAAATCAATTTCTTTGGCAATCAGAGAACATCCTAGCAACAGCAAAATCTTGCTATCTTGAGTTTTTCTTTTGTATGAAGATCCATGTGATGCTTGAGCTAGGAACATATGGGTTCATTGCCTTAGACACAACACTTTCTTGTCAGCCTTTGTTATTACATGTTTTTTTGGAATAACTGGTTTATAGTAAGGAAGTGTTACTTGCCAGGAGCGATAAGTTTGAAATGTGAATCAAAATATAAGATAAAAGCGATAAGCAGAAACAGGTGTTGGGCATCTAACACAGCATGTAATACATGTTGTCATCAGTTTCCAAGGAACTTGGAGTAGGGGAGAATAAAGTTACAAAGCAAATGTGGTATAACAATTCAAATACCGGCCTAAACCTGGGAAAATTCATTCTTGCTCAGACATGAATCTCATTCTACCCAGGGCAGGCCTTTCCGCCTGTTTTATCTCACAGGGTTGATGTAAGAACAAAATGTTAAATATATTGGACTCTGGAGAAAACTCCCTTGAATAAATGGGCCAGTCATAAGCTTTCACCCAACCTAATGTATGTTTATTAGTGAAATAACACTGCAGAATCTCATTTTGGGATGAGGATAAAATTACAATTAAGATCAGAAAGGAAAAGAGCGGAGCAGTGAGATGAGAACTCTGATGCAACCTTATACTCATATGTCAAGGCCTTCCATCACTGCACTGAGAAGCAGGAAGAAGCATATAAGAAGATTAGCCTCTCCCTGTCAGCTGGCAAGCATAGCTGTGTATGAAAGATCATCACTGAGAAAGATTCACATGATGGTGGCAAAAAGCCAGGGCTAAAAGTAACTTCCTTTTAGAAGGAAATCAAAGAAGCTCTTTCTACCATGTCCTTGGGATAGGGGTTGAGGTTCTTTTCACCAGTCTTCCAAGACAAGATTGAGTTTCTAGAACCCCTTTGCAGTTGTCCTCTGCCTTTTTTTTACATGCAGGCACATAGTTTTGCGCTCCATAAACTCCAGCAGTTCTAAAGTGCTAGAAGTTCTAAAAAATTAACCGTGGTCAATGGCCTCATTTGGGAAAGATCCAACAGAAAAAGATGAATCAAATGATTCCACTAAGCACTCATGGCAATTAAATCTAATTATCTATCTAGGCTGCAGAAATTGAGAGCCTCACTAGGAGGCAGCAGAGAAATATACAATAACTCTAAGCTTTTGCTGCCATCTATGGTAAGATATTGTGACAGCCCGTAGTCTTTCAAAATAACCCAAAACCCAAAACGTATATTAAAGTCCCGTAAAGCCTTCAACTTAACTTCACTGTTTTATTAGGCACAGTTTAAAGTCACAAAAGTAAATAAGGAGGCAAACAGAAAACCAAAACAAACTGCATTGATGAGAGTTCTGAAGCAAGCCGAGATAACTAATTATAAACTCCAGGAAAATAACCGAGAAAAGTCCATGGGAAGAATGCCAGCAAAGATAAGCCTCTTTCAAAGTAAATAGTAAATTGATTCCAGCAATTCTGACTGCGCAGTTGCAAACTTATATACATAGCTCTCACCTGCAAGCCATGAGGAGGATCATGGTAATCTCCTCTTGAGTAGACCTCGCTTTTCCCTGATCCTCTCCTCCCTGCGTGACCTAGGATGGGTAGGGGATGGGCCTGGATCCTCCTCTGATTGCTCAGCCAGCCTCTGCCCTTCCCCAGCCTCCTCCCCACCTCTGGAGCCACACTCCCACTCCCTGTTGGCTGTTCCTCCTCTTCCTCAGAATCAGACTCCACCAGGGGCATGACAGATATCATGTATAATTTGATCATGCAAAAATTGGTTTTTTTCAATTCACAGATAGTAACTGTATTTTAGACATTTAAACATGGCATGCGCACATGTATCTGGCAATTCCCTTCCCTTCCCACAGCTTTCCAGTCTACATTTTTAAAATATGGAAAAGAAAAAGGAATGATCAGAGTATCCCAGTGAGAGGCATGGTGCTTCTTTGGCTGGCTTCCAAGGAGGCTGGTCTATTTAATGGAAATACTGAGAATCAATGACTATTAGCCTGGGTAGCCATGTGACTATCTCTGAAAGTCATCTGCTGGGAAACAATTGGGTTTCCTGTACATGTGGTTGGCCCTGTTGGATTAGACCTCTGGCTGCTGGAATAGATGGGCCACAGGTATGATCCAACAGGGCCTGCTTATATTCTTATGTGTTTATGAGATGGTTCCATCTCTGAACATTTTGACCAGATTTTCATGGTGTATCTATAAGAAGCTGGCTGTGTTGAGTCACATTCCACTGTCATTTTTTTAAAAAGAGAGATTGAGATTCAAAATGTAGTTTACTGTCATTACCCTTGGGTTTGGTTCTGGGTCACATCAGGACAAACATTTGGCAAAAGCTGTTTTGCAGCTTGCTGCAGAAATAGGACAATGAACAAATGTGGATTTTCTCATGGAGTTTTCGCATTCATACTGAGCTTTTTCTGAAATGCCTGCTAAATGCATCAGTTTGAGAGAAAGTAAACAAAAAGGTATGACTTTCTCTTCTGACTGACATGAAATGATTCTTTCCTCATCACAGTTCTTGTCAATTAGACTTCTATTTGTTTATCTAAATGTAACTTGACACCCACTGAATTCCATATAGCAAAGGAGAAAGTTGTGAGGAAAGGCTAATTCGTAATTCTATTATGCAAGAAAAGAGCTAATTGCCAAGCAGCTACATTTCCCAGAACAGAGAGGCAGATAAATAGTTAGACAGAGTAAAAGGAGGGGAGAAGAAAAAAGAGAAGGTGATATTTTCACATCTTACCAGTATTATTTTAACAATGAATATGTGAGATATTTTTTAAATTATCCAACAAAGAAAGGAATGGTGTCATCTCAGTATCCCTTCTTTTCATTGCAAAAAAGGGTCAACAAAACGATGTTACTGAGGCTAAACACTACTGTAGAAGATGTCATCCATCTTAGTAGTAGAACCCCTTTTCTTTGAAATAATTACTAATTACCATGGACAGCGGCACATTGTAATGATTATTGGTCTATCTAAAATTATCAAAAGAACTAGGGAAGCTCTCTAATAAGACTGTGACTTTAATCATGTCCTTCACATTCTATAAAAGAAAAACAGTGAGGGTTATGCAAAATTGGTCAATTTGAAAATAGGATGTTCTGGAGAAATCTAAAATTTTCCAGAGCCTATTGAACATCCGGGAATACGACATCTCCTGGAGGCAGTTTAGCCTTCATGAGGTGTTCTGAAGGTGAACTAACCCCAAAGCAGATTTGTTTAAACTGGAAATCCATGTTTAGAACACCTTCAATCATTTTCAGGTGGTTTTACCTCCAGAAACTCTCAAAGTACCCCTGGATCTTGCCCTGCTATTATGGTACAGCCTATAATAATGTAATATAAAGCTTTAAAGCTTTATATTTGAAAGTAACTAATAGCTAGGACCAATGTCTTAAAATGACTGGGCCAGTTACTGGAAATCCAGGTTGCCTGACATACCTCCCAGGTGATACTGGTTCTTTATTGCTTGGGCTGCAGTCTACATTCTCTTGTCTTGCCCTCTAAATCTTAACTTGGCTTGAACTCGTTTGGTATTTGGCTTATGAACTGATTTATTAACTACTTTTCCATGACTCTTTTTAGCTGTAAATAATCCTATTTTGAAAGTATATTTTTATAATTGCATTGTTGCTGCTGCCAACAGAACAGAGGACAGCTGAGATTGCATAAATATGGTGCAGTTGTGTTCTTCCTCCATGCCAGTAATCAGTATGGTACATCTTAGTTGTTTCAATGTCATAGTTTCCCAATTGCTATCTTATCTGGGATATTCTGGTGGTGTATATAAGGTTTCCCACCAGTGTATTCATCATGTCAGCAGCAGCAGATCTCATATTACACTTGTACACTTGTTGAGACAGTAATTCCCAGACCACTGTTACCTCCCCACAAGGAAATACTCTGAGGTGATTATGAAAGTTGGAGTCTGAATGCATGATTTAGATTATAAAATGAAATATAAGAGTTGGGAAGAAAGAAAAGAGTCCATTATGTGCAATCATATCATAATTTTATCTGGGATGTTGGTTCATTCTACTTACCGTTTTTTGCTTTTTATGTAGTCTTCAACTGACAAAAGTTATCAATTTAAGGACAGAGACAGCATAACATTGAGGAAGGAAAGTAATCTTCAGTGCTTCAAGCTTTCTGGTGGAAAGGGGATTATTATCTTTGTGTCACTGTTTTCCCTGTGGTTCTCCTCCATCGTCAGAGTGCAATGGGCTTCTCTCTGTGTGCAATACTTGATATACTTATTTTGTCAAGACAATGGAGACATCGTTCATATATGCAAACATGGGCTGAAGTCAACTGGATTTGAAGCTGTAGTGCATTGCTGCAGTATGTCCATGTACCAACTACAGCTGGTCTTCTTTTAGAGATGAAGAATTCCCGTTAGTGCCAATAAGGAAAGAGACAGACAACGAAAGAATAAGGAAAAGCAGATCCATGTCAGGAATTGCACACTCCAGTTGTTGCCACATGATGCAAATCACATTGCAAGGGAAGAGCTGAACAGTTGATTGCATTCAAATGTCATTAATATGGAAATTATAAGTATGGTTTTGAAAGCTGTTTAAATTTATAATTGGACGTCTGGAGGCTTCTAAAATAAATCACCCTATGTAGCTGTTATACTATATCAAAACATTCTCATCGAGCAAAATTGGGAAGGGTTTTTGATTTTGTTTTGGCCCTTCAGCTGGGAATTGAAAGGTTCTCATTAGGTGGAAGCTGAAGTTTCCCCGCAGCTCCAGGACACCAATGGATAAAATTCATCATTCATGCAATTAGACAACTGACTGCCAGATCTTCTGCAGCAGGGGTGTCAAACTCAAGGCCCGAGGCCTGGATTTGGCCCCCCGGGTGCTTAGATCTGGTCCGCAGGGCCACCCTGGAAACAGCGGACTGGTCCATGGTGCCTCTGCCAGTGAAAACGAAGCTCAGGAGGGTTACCTATGGCCACCTCAAGCTCCATTTTTGCTGGCAGAGGGTTGCAGGAGGTTGTTGCAGCTGACAATGGAGCTTGAGAGCCCATTTTTCTCTGGCAGAGCGCTTGGGCCACCACCTGCACCCCCGACATGAGTGATGTTGAGCTAGCCGTGCCCATCCTGGCCATGCCCCGCCCGAGGTCAAACATAACCCTGATGTGGCCCTTAATGAAATCAAGTTTCAATCAGAATGTCTTTTCTGCACCAACTCAGAAAGCTCAAACTGCCCAAGGAGCTGCTGATCCAGTTCTACAGAGGAATTATTGAGTCTATCATTTGCACCTCTACAACTGTCTGGTTTGGTTCTGCAACCCAACAGGACAGACACAGACTTCAGAGAGTAATTAGGACTGCAGAGAAAACAATTCCAACCCACCTGCCTTCAATCGAGGATCTGTATACTGCACGAGACAAAAAGAGGGCTGTGAAAATATTTACAGACCCCTCACATCCCAGACATAAACTGTTTCAACTCCTTTCCTCCAAACGACGCTATTCCCTCAACACTGTCCAACTATTTACAAAGTCTGCACTACTATTACTATTAATCTTCTCGTCACTCCTTATCACCCATCCCCTCCCACTTGTGACTGTATGACTGTAACTTTGTCGCTTGTATCCTTACAATTTATATTGACTGTTTCTTAGTATGATTTGATTGCTTTTTGTACCCTATGACTATCATTAAGTGTTATACCTTATGATTCTTGACTCTTGATGAATGTATCTTTTCTTTTATGTACACCAAGAGCATTTGCACCAAGACAATTTCCTTGTGTGTCCAATCACACTTGGCCAATAAAGAATTCTATCTATCTAAGTTTGACACCTCTGTTCTGCAGAGTCACTAGTGGAGGATCTTGCCCAGTGTATTTTTAATTCTTAAGAATGGATGGGAGGCTTTAATCACATTTTTGGGAAGGAAGATTAAGTTTCTAGCTCTCTGTTTGTCATGTTATTATATTGGAGTGTTCAATTTGTAAAATATGTCTTTAGTAAAGTGGAATAGGTAAATCTTTTAGGTATATTCAATAAAATTGTAGGCTATCTTACTTTCTAACTAGTAAACCAGTATTTGACCAGTATTCGACCTAGCTTTCAGAAGTGAGTAAATATCCAAGTCAAACCAACAAAGAGCTTTGGACGTGATAAAATCTAAAAACTATTATTTTCCTATTAGATCCTTCCAAGTTCCACCAACTAATTGAGTTGCTCAAGGCCGCTACAGATAGATTCCTGCTTGCTTCAGCAATTTTCCCCAACTAAAGAATTTGTTTTACTTTTTTTGAAGTAGTCAGCAATTGCTAAACCCTGTAATGTATACAAACTCCAACATGGATGAGAATTTGTTTTGATTGCGTCTTATTTCCAATGGTAAGTAACATTTACTTATTTTAAGAAAGGGGTTCATTTGGAGCCTGTTCTTAATTTGAGGATTCAGCCCTCAGGCAACTACCAGTGATAACCAGTGTAGATGATTATATCCATTTTGCAAATGGCAAAGAGTTTATCTAGTTGACCACTGAAGTACAGAAAGTGAGGTTAAATGGATCTTCAGCCTGATTCAGAATGAGTCTTCATATGTTTTTACAAATCTGTACATGCTTGCATAGGATTTGTTTAGTCTTAAAAACTATTAGCATGGCTGCCAGTCTTAAAAACTATTAGCATGGCTGCCAGTCTTAAAAACTATTAGCATGGCTGCCAGTTGAGTCCCTCACTTTTCAGTCCCCAATACAGATAAATCTTGTTTAGCAATTGTTTTGGTTAATCACACTTATGATGGTGATGAAAAAGTAACTTTACAATCCAACCTTGAATTTATGACCTTCACAGATCTGTAAAGCAAAGGAAAGATGAAGTAAGCAACTAAGTAATTAATAAGCATAGTCACAGTTTCACTTAGTGATTGCTTCACTTACTTATAAATTTGCTAAAAGAGAATTACCTGTATGTCACAGAGCAGTCAAACGATAAACAGATATTTTTTCAAATCCCACCCACTTCAGAAATTGTGACAAAATGCATTGGGTTTTATTTTTGTAAGCTGCCCAAAGTCACCATGGGTGAGTTGGATAGCCATATAAATGTTCTTAATAAAATAATAATAATGTGGTCTTTCTAGATTATACATACCGACTGTGCGCTGGTTACATTTGGGAAAACATACCAGTAGAATATAACCGGGCAAGAAAAAGGGTCTACAATAAATTCTGTGCAAAACTGAAATATGTGTGAAGAGTAATTTCTGTGCTTGTTTGAACTCATTTACCTCCATACAATGTTTTTGTATTTGTTTTTTTTAATAAAATTTACAAATTGCAAGCTAGACACTTTAAAATATTTTTATATATGACAACTGCAGCAAGACACAAAAGTGGAAAGGTGCAAATATGCTCAAAAGTGGAAAGGTGTCATGCCCCTGGTGGAGACTGACAGCAAACAGACGTTTGAGAGAGTTGAAGCAGGGGCATGGCTCACTCATGGATTATATTGTTCATGGGTTATATGCATGGAACAAGAAAAAGATCACAACACTGGTGATATTTCTGTCCAGCAATTCCATTTTGACTAAAAGTTATTTGCAACTCGGCTAGGCTCACTTATCAAGAGAAGTTGGTCCAAAGAATTGATGCCATCCCTGAAGACCTTTTCCCCAAAAAACTGTTAGTTTCTCCTGGGATGAATATCTGAAACATGTCAATGTTGGTTGGAGAAGATAGCTCTAAGGGTATGTGGACTTTTTAGTTGTAAATATGCCCGTTTAAAAAAAAGAAGCAATTTCTCAACAGCACAAAATTATATTAATGTTAATTAGAAGTTCTATTTTGTTGTTGTTAGTCGCGAAGTTGTGTCCGACCCATCACGACCCCATGGACAACGTTCCTCCAGGCCTTCCTGTCCATCTTCCGGAGTCCATTTAAGAGAAGTTCTGTAGGAGAAGGCAAAATAAGCAAGTATTACATGATATTTTTCCTCTTGCCTCAAATCACATAGGCAATAATTATTTTGGGACTTTGCTTTTGGTTGCATTGTGCAGCTAAAGATAATATATGCAGAAATGCTGTACTATGCCTATTATGCCTGGGCTGCAAATATTACTATCAGCATCATGTACAGAGCAAGAACAGGAGAATGAAGATGAAGAAGGCAAAATATGGGTACTTTATGAAAATGGTGGCTGCAGAAGACTTGGCTAAAACAGAATAGTTAAAACTGTGAATGTGATTAGGACTTGTCAAAATTATTGATGACCTACAGTAGAGCAACAAATGCTGCTTTGCCAGCTCACTGCCCCTACTACACACGTACATAACAAGTCCATCTGAAAAATACCCAAGGACAAAGGTGTGGTTTTGGCATGACATTAGAACCATGTCTATTTATATTCTACATTCACTGTGTACTTCTCCTTTGGATTGGTATGGAAAGCACAGAAAAGGCAGTCAGCTAAAAAATTTTACGGCAGGAGATAAGAAAAAAAGGGAAGGAAATATAGCTATATCTACTTTATACCGCAACAGTCTACTAGAGGGTGCTCAAACCTGGCGAGGCTGTGACCTCTAACATGCTACATGAATTTTAGCATCACTTCACTCTCAGTATAAAAAGTTACCATGGCAAACAAGCCAATTGTCAGGTCCACCATCATCTTCTATGGTGTCCTGCACCATACAGGGGGAGAGGGAATTGTGTGCTTGGGATTTTTCCACTTGTGCTGTTTGCTTGGGATTTAGGGAGGTGGACTGTTTTCGGAGATAGGATGGACGTCTTCCCAGCCAGTTTTTGCCAGGTTCCAGGGTAGTCGTGCCCTGAGTGTGAACTGTTATCTGCCTAGTACCTCAGCATTCTCAAAACATCTTCTTGGCATCGCGTTGGACTGGTCAGGGAAGTTGGGATTGGGGAACTGAAGGAATTGCTTTACCTCAGGTGACTTTGCTGCACCCAGTTTCCCACAGTAAAAGTTCTTTTGATTCCACTCAATGGATTCAGGAATCTTGCTCTCCTTAGGGCCTGACTGGGGCTGGTCTGACACCAGTGAAGCTGCAGGATCTTTTGAGATTGCCACCCTGGGCATTTTTGATAAAACACCTTAAGAAGCCTTTGCTCTTGTTCCCTTTTCTAATGCCTGGCCTCTCTGACCTTTTTTTTTTTAATTGTAACCTTCTCAGGGGACCCACTTGTACATTGCTAACTTGCAAAGCTCAGGCCCACTGAAGGCACCCGTAATCAATTAAATTCAGGTTAAGACAATAACCTGTAGGAAGAAGGGGGTGGTCAATTTTCAAACCGGCTCTCCTTCCCTCCCCTATTTGACCTGAGAATCTCAGTCATGTGCAAACCTTCCTTCTGGCTCAGAGTTTTGTTTGTAAATTATTTGCTGTGGAGTTTAAAAAAAAAAACAGTAGCAGCAGCAGCAGCTTCAGCTTTAATGGATGAGGGATCACTGTGGTTTTTAGTTCCACCTGGCAGATTTCTTTTTCTGTTTTGGAAATGGAGAGGAGTGGTGGTGGTGGTGGTATGAATACATCTACAGTTTGGTGTCCTGGTTAAGGCATCAGGCTAGAAACCAGAAGACGGTGAGTTCTAGTCCTGCCTCAGGCACAAAACCATCTGGGTGACCTTGGCTGGTCAATCTCTTTCAGCCCTTCTTGCCAAAGAGACGGTAGTGACATGTCCAGGAGGTCATTTGGAGGCACAAAGAAGACAGACCTTGGAAATAGGGAAGAGAAAGTCAGTGGTCCTTTGGTCAGTGCAATAAACAGAATAAGCCAGATATTCCAACTGGCATACTAGAGTTTCATGAAATGATTGCCAGGGAATAGGCAGGGTTTTATGGGACTTTCTGCCTTCTGTGCTCTTAACACTTTTGGCTGGCATTAGGTACTATGAACTATGACTTGTCATGAAAAACATTCCCTGTTCACCACAAGGAACAAAATGTGTCTTGCGGGAACTGGTGGAGGTAATTCATCTTTTTCTTCTCTCTGCTAGTCAAGGAGAGAGGCTGACAATAGTTTCTTCTTGTACCCCGAGGGCCACCTTTGCTGAGACTGGGATTGAAAGGCAGAGAATGAATGCTGCATATTGCAGGAACTCTTCCGGCAAGCTGAGTCCAATGAAGTTGAAGACACATATTTCACAGCTCAGCCCATATCATGGTGCAAGTAATTACACAATGATTAGGCATCTCCAATGATCTTTCCTCCTGTGAAATCCTATACCTTGCAAGTATCATGATGTTTAATATTTCTTTTAGTTCCAGTGTGGGAAGCATGTACATAATGCTACTTTTTAATGATGGCATTTTTAAAAAATTAAAGGTTAAAAATACAAAGATAAATGCTGATGAATATAAAAAGTTTAAAAAAAATTGCAGAGAAAAAAGAACAAAGGAGGTATATATAAAAAAGATATATAAAGAAATCAACTCCCCCTTACAAGACAAGTACAAACAATTTCAGTAATTTACACCTTCTCTAATGTTTCAGCCAAAAATCCCTGATTCCCATGTCTCATCTATAAACGAATTATAAAGCCTCATCATTAATTCATAACTCATTAATTCATTGATAATCTTAATTCAGTAAGGGTTACTAGAAATATCAACATAAATATTTTAACTTTAAGCAAATAAATCAATGTTATATCTCCTTACTTTTAATACACTTACTATTTTCTCTAAAAATACAAACAATTTTTCCATATCTTACCTTTTATCTATAAACGGATCTTTAAAGCCTTGTCATTCAGTCCTGGACCAGAAAAAACTACTAAGAGCTACTAGAAAGAACATCATACATACATACTTTATAGTCTTTTTGCTTTTAAAAGAACTTGATGTTTATTCCTTTAAATAATATTCCCAAAACTGATTTATTTTCATTTTTTTTATTTTTCTCAGGAACTCCTTTATGAGTATAACTCATCTCTTTTGTAAATCCAAAATAAGATATGAAGATTTTGAATCTAAGTTTAAGAAATGTTATAAATTAGAGAAAAACATGAGTTGTCCAAGTTACTATTCTGATTTGTTGTTTGGATGTCCCTTTCAAATATTGAGACATCAGCCAGTTTACTTGTAAATCCTGTGCAACATCATTTTCTATATCATCCTTATGTCTTCTCATTTTAAAATCCAAAACAGACTCATTTTCAGTTGTATCCTCTTCTATTTTCTCTTTTATGGTAGCAAATCTTAAGAGAAATTTCTGAGGGCAGAGATGCCAACTATTTTTGGATTATTTCGATGTTAAAATACTTGTTTTTCCATTCTGTATTAGTGGGTGTCTTCTTTAATTTAATCTTTATTTCTTTCTGGTTGCCTCTAGTGTCCAGCCTTCTGAGTTTCCTCCTGTTTTTTTCTCTCTAACCCACTACATTTCTTACACTTAGATTCAAAATCTTCACATATTTTTTTCATGGTCCAACTTTCACAACTGTGGGTAGCCATGGGAAACACCCTAGTGTGGACTAATCTGCATTTAGGTGCCAGGCTGCATCATGCAATAACTGAGGAGGAACAAGACTAACTTCTGAGTGCAACATTCATTTGTAGTCATGCAGCCCGGGCCCCAGTTTTCCTACAAAGAAGCTTGTTTGTTTGTTTATAAACTATTGTCCGCCTCTCTTACCCACAAGGCACAACTTTTATGCCTCAACCTGGTCTGTTTCTGCAGCAGTCAGGATTGGAAACTCATACCCCAACCATCACCTGAAGCTTCTTTCTCCTAAAAACATGTAAAGCGAGAAGGATAAGAGAAGGCATGCTTGTGTATGAAATTCTAGCTGCTGCAATTTGAAAGAGTGTGTGCGTGTGTGTGTCTTGTGCCTCTTTATGAAACATGACCTCTCAAGTATCTAACGGCTCCTGCTGGCATTCTTTTCTGCCTAGACTAAAAGAGCAAATAGGGTGTGTTTGTTGTATCATTTCTACTGATCAAACAAAAGACACTGAAGATAGGAGATTTTCTGCTGATTTCTTCACTAAAACCTCCAGAAGAACAAACTCCAGTGAGTCAATGACAACCTATACAGGCAACTCCAGGAAATCCATCAACTCAGGCATGCAGTAGTCAGAGTTAACCAGGGTGTCATTTAATAGAGAGTGTGGAGAGTGAATCAACATTTTTAATAAATGGAACATTGATTCCCCTAGAACAATGGGAGCCAGTGTTCTTGCTATGTCATTTAAGCCCTGGGGTAAATGTTAACATTTCTGGACTCCAACTTGCACTGGAGAAGCCAATACTAAATCAAGTGGTCTGGCAACAATATTTGCATGACATAATATGTCCTTTACATGATATACCATTCATCTGAATACATCCTTTATTGCTTTTTCTTTTTGTAAATAAAAATCTGGCAGTCATTCTTTTGTGTGTCCCCCTCACTATTTTTAAGACAACGGAGTTTGTCTGCACCAAGCCCAAGAAATTACATTTGAGCATTGACTCTCTTATACCTTGTATAGAAAGCGAATGATAGAATATTTTATCTGTTACAAGGAAGAAGCATCCTTTAACTTTATCTGGCTGAGAAGAAAGAATCCAGTCTATATTTGGAAACCAGCATCTCCAGGTTTTCCTCTCTGATGCTATTTCTGCTCATGCATTTTGCTTGCAGACAAAGAGTTCCTATTAAAGTAATTTCTATTTCGGTTTCCTTTGGTTTTGATTGCCAGGTCTAAAGGTGAGTAATATCACAGCGCTGTTCTATTACTCTACAAAGTCTTGTTTCACCCCCTAGACAGGGTGGGGGAGGGGAGCCCTGGGTCATTTCACAGAAATTATAAGAATTGAGCCTGAACAGCGATGTTCGGACAGTCCTGCTCAGCGGAGGCAACTGAGGGCAGAAGGTTGTTACAACTTGGTGGAGTAAGCTAATCCAGTGAAAATGAGAGCAGGCACGTGGCAGCCCAACATGTGGCTTTGGCATGCAGTGGTAATCTTAACTCTAACTCCATTGGCCTTCAGCTCAACAGAGCCAGAGGAAAAGGCACAACCCAATTTTAGATGGGGGTCTGTGAAGGATTAACATTGGCCTGCCGGTTATTTAACAACATAATCTGGAGACCATGGTAACTGATTCTCTTTGCAAAGGGCAGCATTTGGTACCTCTCACTAGCTTCTTTCGATTTAGCCGATGGCCATGGATAAAAGCATCCTGGGACACTCTTGTTTTCAGTCCTAATTTCAAACACGGTATTAAGAAGTATTTATAGCAGATAGAAAAAAGCTCAGAGAAAAGTAATATTTTAAATGCAGCTTTTCCTGCCATAATCCCCTTCAAATGGGTTGGTTTACAGCTCCCATAATCCTTGGCTAGTATGGTCGGTAGCTATTAGTTTTGCCTCTTTAAATCTTCTTGTCTCTGTAGAGAACTCCATTAGCAAAAACACTAACTTCTCTCATGATATTTATAGCAAGCAATGCCTCTTTATAAATTCCTTTCCTGTCTTCCCATTCCCTGTTTCTAATACTGTACAACTGTCTTCTTGTAGCCCTGAAAATGTTTTATGTCTCTCTCACCTAAGCCCCCTTCCCAAAGGTGGTCTTCCCTCTTCTGCTAACCTGGAATCTCAAAAATGTCTTGTTCTTTCAAAATGACTTATTTTCCTTTATTCCTTCATACATCGGAGTTTCCATCGATCTATACAATCTCTCTAACCTTCTGTCTTTCCTTCATTATCAGTTTATCCTTCCAGAACTTAATGAAAAATAAATATCTGTAGCCACATCAGTATCAGGGAATCTGTAGAGAGACTTAAAAAGAAAGTCAAGATGGCACAGCTATACAATCAAAGCCTTTGCCCTTTTTGATGAACATGTAAAAAAAGGGTGTGGGCTTCAGTAATTTGGATTGAATTACTAACTGGATTTTTTTTTGACCCCTTAAACAGATGCTTCTGTTCACTATCCTTTCCTTACCTGCTTTGTCCTGTACTTTCTGACTGTCTAAATATCCAACTTCTTGGTTGAGAGATAAAGCCATCTTTATTTTTACTCTACCAAGCATAGAAAGAATAATCTCATAAGTGACGATATATTACGTGGTGAAGATTTCAAGCATTAAATCTTAAAAGGCCAGAGAGGTAGTGCTATTCATAAGATCATTCTGAAATGGGAATCAACAGAAATATCCTGCAACACAATTATGATAATTCTGTTTTGCTTTACTTAGCCACTGTTTTTTTTAAAGTGCCTTTTAAACTTGGACCTATATTTAGAGTATCCAAAATGGCAGCATCCATACATTAAGAGAAAGTTGGCAGATTCAAAATTCTGTAATGTATAAAAATACAGAACCTGCTATTAAACCAGACAAAGTTGAATTCTACTGTATAGTGCAATATTAATGCAGTATCGGGTTTTCAATTCAGTTGTATAGAATGTGAAGGATGAGTGCTTGTGTTTTATTTTTATAGTTATAATGTACACTGAAGATGGCATTTAATTTCATTGTACGAGGTGCAATGACAATAAACTAAACTAAGAGGGGCATCACCCAAAAAGTGGCCAAAGAGATCTGAGCCATAGACATAAACTGTTGGTTGGCTGTGAAGGAATAAAACTGAAGCAGTTCCCATGAGGGAATTTGACACTCGCTGGAACCATGCCCCTTTGCTCCACTGCTTGAGCCAACTTTTGGCAGCTGAATCCAAAGTCTTAAAAGTGAGGTTTTTGATGATTATGAGATTGTGTGTAAACGATGTTTTCATTAGCCAGATTTCTAACAGAGCTCTGCTTGTAAACTCTCATCCTACCTAACCCCAAAAGCAGATGCAGGATGAGGCCAGGAGGGACCCATTTCTTGTACTTCTTTATTAGTTAGGCAAAGGGAGAGTTGGGTGCCTCAGTCCGTTTTCTTCTGTGTGAGAACAATTGTAGGCTGTACTGAGACAGGTTTTGAGATTGCAGAGTCTGGGAAGAAGCAAAAAAACATTTGCTATGAGAAAATGCTCAGGTAGTATGGGAATGGGATGCAATAGCTACAAAAAAATGAGAGAGATCATAATTCTTACACATAAATATAGCTCCTCTATTCCAGTAAATATCCAAATAACCAAGAGCACTACGAGTCTTGACTTGAGATGAAAACACAGGTGTTTCATTCCTAATAAGGTTGCAAAAATCTAGACAACCACTAGATGGTAATAAAGATATATGGAAATCTATGTTTGCTTCCATCTTGTGGTCACCTTGATTTTTCTGGCTTCGATTTTGGACTCTGATCACTAATAATAAATTTTTGCAGATGGGTAGATTCAAAGTGGTTAGTGGGCATAAAATTCTCCCTTTATATTTGGTGAATGTTTGGAGGTTAACCCCCTTCTAATGATGTTCCTTGTATAGGTAACTGGCTTTCCAAGTGTAATCCCCATCAACTGTTTGTGTAAGGCATATATAGGCAAAGTCGCTATTCAAGTATATGATTGGAGTGGGGGAAAGTGCTCTCTCCATTGCTAGGAAGTTGATGTTTAGAATATATAAAACTTACATTTTTTTTATCACCTTGGATCAGGAAAATTAATCAGATGTTCAGAGAGAAGTTGTAATAAATTAAATGCTGTATCTCTAGTACAGGAATATTTCATCTGCATTGTCAAAGGCATGGTTATGACTGCTAGCTGCAGTTTCTGATTTCCTGGTTGCTGCTACTACTTTGTTCTATGGAACTGAATTTTCTCCATCTGATGGCACTGAAGAAGGATTTGAAATCATTGACTATGAAGTTAAAAAGCAAGTTTCTGCAAATTCCTCTTTTGGTTTGAATAGCTTAGCATAATTTATATCTAACCACATGTCAACTTGATGTATGGTCCAGTTTTAGTTGAAAACGTTTTTGTGAAAATATTTGCATCTTAGCTCCATAGGACCCATATAAACAAAGAAAATGTTTTGTAGACCTTGCCTCTATACAAGTTTGCAGAAAACTTTACAGAAAACTTTGTAGACTTTACTTGCGTGCAACCATGCCCATCCTCTGTGCCCACATTAGGAAATGGTATTCTGACATCCGAGAAACTGAAGGGCTATGAAGTTCCTATAAATTATGAAAGAATAACCTATTGAACTTTCTATGACTGTACAGGAACTTTACCGGAAGTTAAAGCTAAAGATGTGAGTTGGATAAAATACAGCGGTAGAGCATTTCCGGAATAGTAGTAGTTAGAAGGGAATGAAAATTAGAAAACTCAAAAGATGTTGGAATGAAAACAAGGCTGAAGTTTTCAGCTTTTCTCCCTGTTCTCCCCACACTCCCAATTAAGGATATTTGAAGGCAACATCTTTGGGTTATCAGAAAATTCTGTCAGCATGATCTGTAGAAAAGATATAGGAAACACACCCTATTTGCTCTTTCAGTCTAGGCAGAAAAGAATGCCAGCAGGAGCCGTTAGATACATGTTAGAGGGCATGTTTCATAAAGAAAAGAATATTGCAGAAATGATGATGTAAGGAGGGCAACAAGCAACTTCTGTACACCATATCTATTGACAAGAGTTTTGCAAACTGCTAGAGACTGGGATAATAAAAGGAGAGTGAATCTCCAAGTAATTTCTCAAAATTAGAGAAAATCATTCATTCATTCATTCAGTGATATTTTAGGTGTACTTGAAAATCCTAGTAGCAGAAGGAGCAGAAATTCCCTTCATTTCTGCACTATGTAAGTTAAGTCTCTCTCTCTCTCCCATTCTGACACCCCTGATAATATCGATCATCTACTGTTTTTTTCTGAGCCTAATTGAACCACTTCTGTCACTAGGAAATAAAATCAACATTTAGCTAATCTACTTAAATATCTTTAGAGAGAGAAAAGCAAACATTCGGGACAAGGCACACAAAGGCAGATCCGGAAACTGAAGCCATCCTCAAGCTATTTCTTGTAAAGCAAACAGGAGAGAACTGGCTTGTGGATTGTGAGACAGACTAACCAGTTTGACTTGTTTCTGCACAGCTAGCAACAAATCTGGGATACTTTATTTGACTGTGCTGTCATCTGCACTTTTGTAGTCTCCCATTCAGAGGCATGAACATACAAGTGTGTATGCAAACACCCATATAAGCCCATAAAGGTATCTTGATGCTTAAGAGTTGTGTGTATACGTTTATCAAATTCTCAGGATTATACTCTGCATATCTGTTGAAGTAGGTGCTGATGCACAATAACTCCTGCATTCACAAATGTGTTATGGTGCCACAAGACTTCTTATTACTTTCCAGGGGGTAAAACTAATAAGGCATGTTTTGATCTTTCCTTTTAAAAAATCCAATTCTCAAATAAAATGTCCCAGGAATGAAACACCAAGGGTGCAAGAATAGGAACAAAAAAGGCTAATAAGAAAAGCAAATGTGTAAGAATAAATTGCTGAAAAGCCATGCAATATGGATTTAGGGTAGACTCAAGGACATATAATAAAGTGGTAAATCCACCCTTCAAATAACCACATAACCAAGGAGCTGGTAGTCTAGAAATTAGGACAGCCATGAACCTGGATGACTGAGAATCTCCATAGGTATGTAGAAATTAAACTTTTCCCCCTGGTGGCTTACAGTCTGGTTACTGGCTCTAATCCTCAAACTCAAGTGTCCCTTCACTTCAGCTGCTGATTTTCTGTGCCTTAGGAGCTCAAGGCAGCAGAATGGACACAGCTCCCACAAACGAGCAGATTTCATTCCCTTAACTCAGAGGTCTCATTCTCGCGGCCCGCAGGACGATATCCTGTGGCCCCCACCGTGATATGAAGGTATAATATTAGTGTATAATATAAATATAAAGTATAATATAAAGTATAATATTGTGCGGCCCAGCCTCACCCAGACTCTGCCTCCAGCGGCCCCCAGGTAAATTGTGTTTGAGACCCCTGCCTTAACTAGTCTTCAGGTCATGCAAAACAGAAGGCAGGTATGGAACAGACTTTCTTCTGAGCAGAAATGGCCAATTCATGA
This sequence comes from Pseudonaja textilis, assembly GCF_900518735.1. The sequence goes on from NW_020769363.1 coordinate 471,535, forward strand.
TCTCCCAATCTCATACAGCCTCCTGATCCCCTGCTTCCTAAAATGTTAATTAATGATATGCTATAAAAATTTAGAATTCCATTAATAAAGAACTAGAAGTTACTTTCAAATTATAAATATGTATATTTCATACTTCACTAAAACGTCCCTCTTTAGGATTTTGGTGGCAATGCCCAGATTAAATCTATTTAGCTGGAAGGTGCCTGGCTTTTGATAAAAGCCGGATATCCATCTTTCAGGGAAGGGGAATGCAGCAATGGCGTTCTATGGCAGAGAGTTTGTGATATTTTACAATATTTTGTAATGAAAAATACAAACTAAAAAAAGAAGGAAAAAACCCTATCTTTATACGTAGTGAATATATTAGTGTAATATGATCATGTCATATTCACTAGGTATAAAGGAAGAGTTTTTTCCTTCTTTTTTAATTTGTTTTTTTTGGGGGGGGGTGAGATTGTCTTTTTTTCTCATTTTTTTTCAGTTGTTTTAAGTTTAAAGATTTTATTAACGGTGTAAGTATAATTTTTAAGAAAATGTTTTTAATAAAGGGAAGGAGGTGGAATGGTTAGTAATGAAAAGATTGCAAAACGTATTTCATATTTGGGCATCTTCTTGTTTAGCAAGCAGAATGATTTAATTAAAAGTTAGAGAGAAATGTTCTCCCAAACAACTTAAGTTTAATATTTTCTGCTTTGTCAAATTCATCAGAACCCTCGAACAATACAGTAGAAACAAACTGAAACTGGTACAATGGGAGGAAGCAGGCTGAAGTATGTTAGATAAGCACGGAAAAAGTGTTTGACAGCATATTAAACTGAATTATTTTGCCAGAAATTATGCAAAACTATATATAGAAATTGAACCATGCATACATCATGGAACAGTGCCACAGTAAATTTAAGACACTGTAGTCTAAAATGCAAAAGAACGCTACTGGGTTAAACTAAGTATTTCTTCCTTTTTGCCCTCTAAATTGCAACACATGACACACATTTGCTCAGGGCGATGGAAGAGTGTGACCCCAGAAACAACAACAAACATCACAGAATGGCAATTCTTCTATCAGAGCCAACTAAAATTTCTGAAAATGTTTCCAGAAATCTTAACTGAGCAGACTTATAACAATCTTATGTTGATGTACTGAGGGTTATTTCAGAATCTGTTAGTGAATTAATGTTGAAGTGTACAGGTTAAAGAACGGACTTGCTCAATTGCCAGGCAAAGGAACTGGCTGTCTATTACACCAAACACTAAAGGAAGGCTTCTGAGATTTTGGTATCTCAAACAATTGTTCCTTTCTATGTTTGGGCTGTTCTAGTGTTGTACAAGAGAAGAGAGAAATAGCTCAATCACCTTTATCCTTCATTTTTCAGTGTCAAGATATCCCTTACCTTTTAAAGAGCTCACAACTCCTCCTTTTTTCATGTGGAAAATGCTTGGGTTTAGGTTCTAAAGAAAGATATCTTTCTTTAATTTTCATTTATTTATTATTATTTCAGTTTTGAGGCCACCCAATTCCACAGCAACTCTGGGCAGTTTACAAATAAAAAGAAAACCAAGCATATCAGAAAAATGTGCCAGAAGATAGGAAACAGATCAAAGAAACAAACAAACAAAAACCTAAAGGGCTTCATTCACCATCCTAACCTAAGACCTGGGAGAACAGCGGGATCTAAATAGACTGAAAAAAAGTCACAGGAGTGGAATATCGTTAAAAAGGGCAGGAGCCACCACCAAGAAGGCATGCTTCCTAGATCTTTCAAGATAACTTTGCGTAACTAATGGGACTTGAAATGTGCCAATTCCAGCTGTCCTAATTGGACAAGCAGAAACAGATGGAGACAGTCCCGCAAGTAACTAGCCCCTCTGCCATGCAGTGCTTTATAAGTGATAACCAGCACGTTGAACTGCACTGAAAACTACCTGGCAATGGGTTCAGTTCATGAAGCAGCAGGAACAGATATGCATACTGCCACATGCCCGTGACTGCCTGCACTGGTGCATTGTGGGCCAGCTGTAGCTTCCTAGAAGTCTTCAAGGGCAACTGCCATTATAATATTCTAATGAAGAAGTGATCATGACCAAGAGGGCCATGAGGGACACTTATTTTAGTTTGGTTTGAAACAAAAATTGTTACGCACCTTCATATTTTTTCTTCATTGGAACAAATCCAGGCACCACTACCGGTACTTATTTCCCTAACTTGATTTAAGTCTATTACCTCCTAGATATCTTGGAGAGTTAAGTATATTAATTACAAAGCTAACTAATGATAATACCAAATCAGCCAATTCAGGCATTCTCATACTATTTCAGCTACAAATAAGGCCAACCAAGATCATTAAGTCCACAAACACCCCAGAATGATGAAGATAAACAAGCCAAAAATCTTCACAGCTGACCACCAAATCCTGGCCACTTTATCATCAAAAGGTTCAATTTTGTCTGAGAGGAGATAGAACGTATCATAACCAAATGTTGTTCTGGAAAACAAAATACAGTGTAAGCGTGAGAACATTTTCTATGTAAATCCCAATAGACGGAACAAACAAGAGAGCAACACATAACCTATTGTTTCATATCCTTGCACAAGGGCATATACTGCTATTAAAACGCAATTTTTCAACAATCCCAAGAAGAACTGCTGACAACACATCAAAATGGCCAAATGCCTTCCTACACTCGAGAATGCATAGGTTTGGGATATTCTTAGTTTTGCAGCTTATTCCTGAAATAATATAATTCTAGAAAGAAAGGTGAATATAGATCATTGACTACTAAATAAGAATCTAATCTGCATCTTAAGTGCATTCTGTAATATATCATTTAGCAGCTTCTCCACGGCTATAGGATATGGGCACTGCCCTAAGAGACCTGTAGTATTATAGTTGAAAAATTGAAATTAATTAATTAATGTTGTAATCATTAAGTGAGTTCCGTATCTTATTTCATATCAAACTTTCTTGAAAAACCAAGGCATTTTATTTATTTATGCAACGCTGTTTTCTGACCCCTCTCTCCAGTCACTTTCTTTACAATTCCATTATCCAGTCAACATATGTATGGTGGTTGCCGCTTTGGGATTGTAAAGCCCTAATGACTAGAAGTATCATTTGTTGCTACTCCTGCACAGTATCACCCAAAACTGTGCATCTACATCCTGAACAGAGGCATAACTTACTTTCCCATTGATGGCTTGAGTTCAATGACGCATGGGGCCTTCTCAGTGGTAGCTCACCAATTATGGAATTCTTTCTCAGGGGAAGTTTGCCTAGCCTCTCCCCATGTTGTCCTTTTTCAGAAAACAACTGAAGATGTGCTAGGAATTTATAATTGAGCAATTAATCAGAATTGGACATTTTACACTGCCTGTTGTTTTTCTTTTACTATATTAAAATGATTTTTACTTTTTAAAATATATTGTTTTAAGCACTATTTTATTGGGTTGGAATTTTTGTTGTTGTTCTATTGCTAAGTGCCTTTTTTATAATGGCCTGAAACTGAATAATCCAGAGGCACACCAGATATAAATTCCCCTCTGGATTTAAAGGAGATCCAATCAGTGCATATAAACTGTACAAAACTGATAGAGATATGATGCAAACATTTTTTCTCATTCGCCCAATGTTTGTAGTATGTTTTAACAGTTGATTCCAATTTTGAAATATTTACATCCACTGGGTCCACTGAGAGATTTATCTATATGCTTAACAGTTCTATTTAAGAAATTACTTAACTTTGGCTGAATTATGTTTGTAGATAAGGATGTTGTAACAAATTGAAGAGATAAAGCAAGGCTATTCTTGAACAAACTTTTTTTTTTAAAAAAAACTATGTTCCCACAATATACCCAACTAGGGATCCCATTTGCAATCTATTAGCCTTGTTCTACTGACCTTCTATATCAGAATTCTTTGAAATTTCTCAACTTCTTCTACTTTGGTGTTCCCATCCAGTAATATCATATCCTTCATTCAAGAATGTAATGTTACGTAATTCTGAAGGTGATTATAAAAGAATAGGAAAACAAGTCCTGCTGAATCAACCCAAAGATTGATCTATTCCCTAGATTGGCTAATCAATTATTCTATAAGATCCCCCCAAAATTTCCATGTAAATTGTTGGGGTATTCAATGGCTATGTTCTCAAAACATACTTCTGTTTAATTTGATTAAGGTTACTAAATCCATCTTTAATCCAACAATAATTAGGTCAAAGCGTGGTTGGGTAGTGTCGGTCAGTGTGCCATGCAGCATACTAATTAACTAATTCAAAAAAATTATCAGTAAGTAGGACTTGTGCATTGGAGAAATCTCCATATTATGGCCATTTGTGATCGCTTGGCAATTTGTAACTAAAACGTTCATAAGTTACTGGTATTTCTTGTGGCTCCTGGCACCATTATCCAACATATATGCATACACAGGAAGAGATCATAATGCAGCCCCAGATGGTCCTTCAGTGTTGTCCACTGTCTTAACTCCAGCCGCAACAACCAGCCAAAATTTCTATCTGTTTCCACAATCCATTTTTGAATGGGCAGAGGAGTTATGGGATGACATTACAAAGTACCTTTATTGGACAGACATAACACATTAAATTGAATACAAATGATTACAGTGGATTGAACCCTTGTTTTAAAGTAAAAATATACAAACTGTATTCCAAAGAGCATGGACTTTTATAGTATCCCAAAAGCTGATATTTAAAGTGTCCAGAAGATGAATTGCTAGTTGTGCAGTGGAAAAAAGTTGACCGAGAACAAAAGCTTAACCTGTGTCCATACAACATCTGACATAGTTTTAGTAGTTTCACCCAAAAGCCTGGGTTCATTGAGTCATAAACAATGTGGACTGACTGGTCCATAAAATGGTCATGCCTATTTTTACCTATCGCAATGTATGAACTAGTCATAGTCTTTCAAAACCATCCCAATTCCATGAACAAAACATGCAGAAATGATTTTACACATGTAGGAACACATGATTTAAAGTGTTAAAGTAGAAAAGAATATTAAGATTGCAGGCTGCAGCAGAAAGTGTAAATTCAAATCATTTTTGCTCTGGGCAGATTACAAGAAAGCAGAATATTTACAAAATGGGCTTTCGGGAGAAAAACCATGATGCATACAGTGCCAAACTATATAAACTGTACACAGCCACTGTGAGGTATAATAGATAAAAGATGGGCTTGAATCCTTGTTTAGACCAAAAGTCACTAGTCGACTTGAATCAGTCATCCAGCCCCTCACAACATTCTAGGCAACAATTTGCACAGAATTCCCATGAAAGTGGCAAAATGTAACAAACCAGTTTGAAGTAAGAAATCTGTAACACTTGTGCAATAAATATTAAAATGTGCCGTGCTGTGTAATGTTCAGAACATTAAAAACATAAATTGCATTTATTAAAGCAAACCTTTTAAAAAATAAGTTGAAATATCAAAACAAAGGTTGGCATACAGGAAAGTGACTGATTGTATGAAATATTGGCATGAAATCCACGCCAAAGCTTAAATTATTACAGAAATAATTTGCTTCTCTGTTTTTTTAACAATGCTGGGGAAGGATATTAAAGCAAGTTACACCATGCTTTTGTATATGTAATGGAAGGAAAAAAGTACAATAATTCTTGTTAAACACATCTCCATTATTTCAATAGAAATGTAGTGAAATGCTTAAATTGCTATCAGAATTTAATGAGGCTAAAAGGTAACTAATATTGGCTCAACAGGCCTCTCAACAATCTTAGAACATCAATACATACATCAAAAAATGTATTACTACTGGAATTTTCTATCAACTGGGTAAGGAAGATCAAACTTAAAAAAACAAATCCCCTTTGTGAAGAATTTACCAAACCCAGACAAAATAACACATACCAGGAAACAATTTGGTCACTGTGGCATGAAATCAAATAGATCTTCCTGGTACATTAAATAGTAAAAGAAAAGATCAGCAAAGATACATTCCCCATGGTATTCAACTACGTTAAACATCTTATTACTGTTATATCTGCAGATCAAATGTTATACTTTGGTTTGACTTTACTTCAGAGAAAACCATTTTAATAAGCATATACATTTCTTGGAAAACTAAAATGAAACTTAGCATGACTAATTTAGAGTGTTAAATTAAGAGAGACTTTCAGTGGGTACTCCGTGATCTGTATATTTCTGCAAGGGGTTACACTGGGGATAGAGCCCCCTTTAAAAACTCAACTCTCTGAAATGGCTTTTGAATACCAAGAATATGGCCCTGAAGACAGGGTAACTCACTTCCTAACATTTATCGAAATCTGGGCATCTGTGGGATTGGAGCGCCCTCTATTGGAGTTGAGGAAGGGACTGCTAGCAGATGCCCGCCGTGCAACCTCTCATTTACACGGAGTTCACATCCATCCTGAAGCATTCGAATAGCTATTCGTGCAATGTTCTTAGAATCATCCAGCCCACTGTGAGGCCGTCCATCATAGTCCATCCCAAGTTTTTCCAACATGGTTGACAGCTTTGTTTGGCATCTAGGAACCTGGAAAATGAATTGAATCATTCTGAGGAGATGCAGACTGAAGAGAAATGCAGTATCGATCTGTCTACATTACTAGCTGCTCTAAATTCTACTCCTGCTCACATATGTGAGATAGCAATGGGCTCTTGCATATTCCAGCTATGCTCTGAAGTGCAGCAGATTTCCTACATGAAGAGGTGTAATTTTAAAATAAACTTAATTTATTTAAATAAATAAAAGAAGGACAATATTTGGCATACCAAACCATTTCCCATTTTTGTTTCTGAGAATGTCTCTGTGCCAATCCAGGTATTTCGGCGTTCTTAGAAAACAAAAATGATGGGTAGCTATAGTCCAGGGTTTTATTTGAAAGTATGTCGACTCACACCAAAGAAGACTAAAAAAAAAAGATAAAGCTGGACAATTAAGGGCATATCCTGGAGGGAAATACTGGGAAGGATGGTGGAGAGCAAGAGAACCAGTTTTCCTTCAACAAAGGGATCTTTTACAACAGGCCATGTCCTTCAAGGCGCCCGTGTTATAAGAGTACATAGGACTCATTGTCACATTTCAAATAATGCCCATTGCCCCAAAGAATGTTTATAGGTTTGTTTTTCCAGTTGCTGTAGTTCTAGAAAAATCAAGAATGGGCAACAAAAGGCAACATTCAGATTCTGAGTTTCATGAGTGCTTCTACATAAAACCCATATGGTCTTCTTCAATATAGCTAGTCCTCAGTTAACCGACTTTGAAGTTACAACAGTGAAGGAGACTTATGACCAATTCCCTAAGTTGTGGCCACTGCAGTGTTCCCATGATCATGTGATCCCAATTCAAGCAGTTTGCAACCAGTGCTCATTTACAATGGTCACAGCGTCCTACAGTCAAGCAATTTCCATTTGGGATCTTCATAGCTGGCTTTGGACAAGCAAAGTCAATACAAAGGCCAGAAGGAAGTTATATGCCAGTCACATGATGTTGAGCTTAAGAACCTGCTTAAGTCCTTGAGACCTGACTCACTTAATAACTGTAGTAGGACTGACATCAAAAGTTCCACACAATCACATGACATTTCACTTAATAATCATTTAGTGATGGAGTTACTGTCCCAATTGTGATCAGTAAGTGAGAATTGTCTGTATTTTGAAGTTACATGGAGTGATCTAGTGACATCACCAGAATGGGAGGGATGCTTAAGGCATCTATTTCCCTGATTAAAATGGCTTCAAAAATATAAAAAAAGAAGGCATCCCTTTTAGGGGTTGCAGAAGGGCTAATAAAGGGCAGTATAAACTCCATACAGCCATACAGATCTCAGTAGGGGAAATCTTTAACCCAAACTTTATATTGTTCTCCTAGCTCAGTGATGGTAAACCTGTAACATGAGTGTCAAATCTGATACATCACTGGATAACGCACCAGCATTTATGCCAGAATTTACCAACACCCAAAAACTACTTTCAAAAGCACAATTTTTGGAAGGTGAGGAATGGGAATGGGGCAAAGTGGCCTTTTTCAGTGATAGCGTAGGTTAGGGCTGAAGCTGAGGTCAGACCTCAACTCAGGCCCAGCCTTAGCACTGCTGCCAAGTGCCAATGTTCAGGATGTGGGGTAGGTGGGTGAATAGAGAATTGTTTCTCTCTTTTTTTAAATGTGTATGTATGTGACATGCTATCAGAATGAACTTATGTATTTTCTGAGTTTTTGACATGCCAAGCCCCAAAGATTTGCCATTACTGTCCTAGCCACAGCACTTAAATAAATTCATTAAGTTGCCAATTATTATAACCCCATTTCTGAATGTTTACTTTTCTCAACTAGAATCTGAATATTTCAGGAAACAAGCAGACAACAAACCTTGTAGAAGTTTCCATAGGATTTGCGGATATTAATCCACTTCTTAGCAAAAGAAGGATACTTCAGACGACTAATACGACACTGGATATTTAAAAATTTACTCATATCCCAGGACCTTTAACAAACAAAGAAGCAAACAAATTTAAGGATGCCAATTTAGCTTTTCATCAGGAGGTTCTTTTAAGCTTTTTTTGCAAATTATTTGGATATTTTTTTGAGTATTTCTCCAATTTTTCTGAAACAATTTGTAAATCTTTTTTTGAGAATCCCTAAATTTTAAACAGACCATCAGCATTATTTCTAGTAACACTATTGTTAAATTCCATTTTAAGTGGCCCAAATATGCATTTTATAGAATTTTATTTGCCTAAATTTTCTCGTGGAAATATTGTCTTATTCCATGCTGTTGATTTGTTTTCTGACATTTTCATTAGTTTTATAATTCATTAACTTGTACAATTATACTGTGATTTTATCATTTGTTATTGCCTCATGTTACTCATGATACTTATTAAAATGTAAAATATATGGCCCAAACATTAAATAATGAACAGATATATGAATGTACTCCCTTGTAAGGTTCTGCAAATAAGTCATTCTTCAGCTATCTTTGTCAAACAGAAAATTAGCATATTTATAATCCCCTGCTTGTGTATAGGCACTGAATACAACAGCTGACTTCAATGCTATGTATGAATGTTAATGAGTTCAGTACCTATGCAGATTACTTTTCTGGAATTCAACAAATTGTAATCTACTACGCTCTGGATTTTAATTAAAGCAAATTTGTTATAACCTTTTCAGAACAGAAAATATTTATTCTAATCAAGTGGTGCAGCAAGCAGGGAAAAGATCCAAGGTGTTCTGATGTTCCAATCACAGCATCCTATTTAGCTTATTGTTGCAAATACGACTAAACTGAAGAGCTCCAGAAATACAATTCTGTCAAAGCTAAAGAATAGTTTAAGAACACTGACATAATTTAATGGTTGCAATTAAAAAATAAATATGTTTCATCCAACTGAACATATGTATATCTGTCCTCAACACATACCCATCTGTTAATATGCAATAGCTGTATTTGCTTCCTAGTTCTTTTTGTTTCATCCAGTCTACAGCACGATGCAGCACTTTTGGGAATTCATCAGCTTTCTCTACCAGTTCCTAGAAATATTATGAATGAAAATACAATTACTATATATTAAGAAACTCAAGTATTAATTATGCAATGTGAGAATAATATAAAGAGGACTTCTATCAAGTCATATTATTAAGTCTACCACACTTTTTCATTTTCTATAATTAACTATTAATGCAACAAAATATCCTATATTCATTCTTATTACATTCAGTGAGAAAACTTCTTTATAACTACTACAGTATCTGCATCCTATGCCTAATATTCTTTAATGGCTGGGGGGAGGGGGGAGCAGGAAGGAAGGGGGGGATCTCCTGGATCCAACTCTTGCAAGTTGTATTTTCAAAAATCCTGCAACCACCCTATCTTTCTGGTTCTTCTTTTATTTCCCTCTTTTTCCATCCCTTCTCAGCTTGGGAAACTGGAAGAAATATGGACTTTATGGTGGAGAAATATGTTTTTGTTAGGAGCCTAACTAATGTATAAGAAAAGAGTTAGCAGTAGCAAGTTAACATTAACATTAAGGGCCTTTATCTCAAAAACATCTAAAATGTCTACTGCTCCATATCAGGTTCAATACCTAATAAATCATTACAAACCAACATTTATTAATGTACATTTTTCTGGTACTGTACAAAACTCGGTTTGTAACTTACTAAGCTACTAAGAATGTAACTAGCTTGAAGACACCAAGCAATCTTTGCATTATTCCTGCAGCTGGCCATAAGGAGGCAATAAAGCAGTCTTCATCTGCGTAGAACTCTCATAAGATTTACAGGTAGTCCTCAGCTTATGACCGCAGTTGAGCCCAAAATGTCTTTTGCTGAGTCAGTTGCTAAGTGAGTTTGCCCCATTTTAAAACCTTTTTGTCACAGTTAAGTGAATCACTGCAGTTGTCAAGCTAGTAACATGTTTGTTAAATGAATCTGGCTTCCCCATTGATTTTGCCTGTCAGAAGGTCCCAAAAGAGTGTGGTTGTAACTCCAAAGTCACTAAATGAACTGTCATAAGTCGAGGACTATCTGCATAGTACCCTCTACTAATCAATCGATGTACCATTTAAACCAGTGGCCCCCAATCTTTTGGGACCCAGGGTTCAGTTCCGTGGGGAGAGCTTTTTCTGTGGACCAGAGGGGACATGGTTTTGCATGCTGCCTGCATCCTGCAGATGGCGTTTTGATTATTTGCAGTTTGTTTCTAGCATGCCACAGCCCGATACCTGTCCACAGACTGAAGGTTGGGGACCCCTGATTAAAACAATTTGTATTACCAATTATATACAAGCAGGCTGTCCAAGTGCATAGAACACTGATTGGACATTAGATTTTTGCCTCTGACCCAGCCAAATCAATAGTGATTGCTACTAGTATGGTGTTAGAAATGATAACGTGTTCAATTTTGCTCAAATAATTGCTCAGAGAAACTCAGAATTTTAATCTACAGAATAATTATACATCTCTTTATCACAAGCACTGCACTGTGGTACTGATTTAAAAGAAATAAATCTGTAAAAAAAAAAGAGAAATCCGGAAGCTTAGATCTGAGCACACCATATTTACATGCTATGTTTGTAGTCAGGTATTAGGAGTATATCTAATGCCTAAACCTTTAATATTTTAAAAGGGTTTTGCTTACTGAGTGAAGTGTGTGGCAATTTACCTGAGAGATTCCCGTCAAATTAATGCAGAAATCTGAAAGTTGAGGATTAATCTCTGGCTTCACATATTGCTGGAAAGTGTCTTCCTACAAAATTGAAGTTTAATATAGGCCATATCATGATGATATAGACAAAACACAGACTGCTCCTTACATAGTTCATTAAACCAAAGGAATAACAATCAGTCAAACATAACAACATGTATATAACAACAAAAAAACAGCAACAACAATAATTTGAACCTTACAAGTACTGCAGTACCATACTTGTGCTTTAGGTAGGATATTCTGCTGTTCCTGCTGCTGTGGTTAAAGACTTTCTTACACCTCAGGTTCAGGTTCACAAAGAGTGCCAAGAGTTGTAACACAGAGCAGCCCATAAGGAATGGTATATTAGAGTATATTAGGGGCACTGTATTTGGACAGCTATGAGAAGATAAAATACAGGAAGTCCCACCTTATGTCATAGGGATACATCTGTGATTGCACATCATATCCACAATTGATGATTCCTTACTCTAACCAGCATAGCCAGTGAACCACCTATTGATGCCTTTTTAAAAGTATCGCATGTTGTGTGAATACAGGACGCAGACTAGGTTCTTTCCAACCAAAACAAATCAGAGAGCACAACCATAAGCCACTCCACACAAGCCTTTCCCATTTTTTTGAATTAATTCTGCTAGGAATGTAGCCTATATTGAAACAGCATGATTAATTCTAAACAAACAACAAATGATGGGTAACTTGCTAGCCACACTCCCTAGCAGAAAACTAAGGAGCATGAGCATGCACATTTATGCTAAGCTTTATGGTTTAGTATGATATGCAACTGCATCCGTGTTAAATACCTGCAGAACATTAGACTCAACATTTTAAAAACAAATTGAAAAGCAGTCTCAGGGTGGTATCATTTAGAGCAGAAGAGTAGCACAGGGCATTTGGATTATTCTTTGTCGTCTTTCACCCAAAATCATTTTCCCTTTCCCAAACTGTCTACTTGTGGGAATCAAGCCATGCATTTACTTCTGTTATGCTTGTTCCACTTAGCAAGAGAAAAGGGAAGTTTTCTTTTTTTTTGCACAAAACGCCTGTACATTTAGCAGCAAACATATATCAGTAATTATTTTCTTGTGGACATAATTTAAGATCTAAAAAGATGCCAGTCATAAGCTGCCTAATTTGTTGATTAGACTGCACACAAGGCAACATAATACCTTTGATTCACTATCTATTTTCAAAATGCAAAACTCAATTTCTAATGAATTTATTAAACTATACAGTAATCAAGTAGGACAGGAATACTTACTATTTGTAATGTCTGTGTATTTAGTAAAACAATAGGAAATTCGATTATTTCATGGGTAAATTCAGGCTGATTTTTTTCTTCACAAGTTGCTTCAAAGTCAATAACACAGATATAATTGTAGTAATCTTCTGCATTTGGAGGCTGCTTGTGCATCAATTTTTCTTTCTTATAGTAGTTTTTCAGCCTCTTTTTTAATACGTCTTTTACTCCTCTGTAAAATAAAGTGCTTATTTCTAGGATATTTTAATATAGTGCTGAGTTAGAACAGAAATGTAGCATCTCCTAATCCATTTGGACATTATCTCTCCATTAAAATGCCAGTCCTGTTTTTAATAACTTCCTCCAACCGAAATGACAAGAATTACCTACTCTGATCTGCTTGCATCAAACTAGTCTCAAAAGGAAGTTGCTCCTACTGTGTAATTCTCCACTAAGAGATAAAACATGAACAGAAACATTTTGACAGAATTATAAAATTCCCTATGTCTTTAAGAAATTTAGGAGATTATTTTTAGACAAAATGTATTCCAGTTTTTACTTGTTTGCAATGATATGAACAGTTATTTCTGCACAAACAAGTAACCCTTTCATTTACATTTCAGATGATTTAAATGGTCTCTAGGACAGAGAACAGAAGGAACACTGTCCTGTATGCTATTTACAAAAAACATATATTACAAAATTGTGATGTCATTACATAACTGACTCAGGAAGCTATTTTCTAAAATGTCAGACCATAGTTCTACCTAACTCCAGTAATGTCAATTATAGCTGAGAGGGAATTCTAGATGCCCAATTGTTTCTTTCAACTCTACCTGGAAATGCCGAGAATCACAAGTGGTTAATTTGTGTGCGAAGCCTACACTCTATCACTAAACCACCACCAATCGCAAAGTATTTTTTAAATCTTCTCCTTGCTCCAACTTTAATTTAGGTATGCAATTTATTCATTGTCTCAGTCCAAGTGGATTCTTGGGATGATGTCAAATCATTAAAACAAAATATTGTACTGTATGTACATATAAAACAACAAATTTATATAGGCCTGTGTTTCCAATCACCATCTAGAAAAGTCAGGTCTAGCCTCTGATAGGCCATTGTGGTAGGGGTCTTCCTTGCCTAGGAGTCAGGCTGTTAGGAAGACAGACATTATCTCAGGGAATGCTTGTTATTGGGGCCTCTGTTATCAAACCTCTCAATGAAGAAGGAATTCTTCTACTATTTAGGTTCCCTTTTTTTTCACATAAGATCTTATTTAATCTTTTCAATTTAATTTTCACTGAATTTTTTATTTTTTTTCCCCATCAGGCGAGCCTCTCCAAAAAATTCACCTGGAGCCTCTTCCATGTACCCCTTTAATGGAAGATATGGAGAGGTATGTAATGCTACAATGCAAATTCTAGCATCACAACTTTGTGCAAGATTTCATACTGAAAAATCTGCTTAATGACTCTTCAGTGTGAAATCCTTCTCTGCCAACAAACTCTTCCAATGATAAAGACATAATTATTCATAATGTGCAGTTCCTTCTTTCTGCAAATGATAAAAGCATCTCAGAAAAGAAATCCAGAAGTGGTGACTTTATTAATTCTACATTTACATACGTAGTAAGAAATACATCAGAAAATGTATGCAACTCACACATTACCTGGTGTCAAGTCTGAATTCAGCAAGCTTATCTCTCAGCTCTTCTCTACTCATTCTATTGATATAACCATTTGTCAGAGAAATCTCTTTGTAAATCGGATCGCTGAAATCACTTGAATTAGTTTTTTTATTTTCTTCTTGAAAATCAAACTTGCAGCACTGCTTAGTCTGACAGAAAGTCTGTATAAGAAAAAGTTGTGATAGTTATAATTGTCTTTAACTTCAAAAGTTTAAATAATCGTATTCAACATTATCTAGAAACAATGACATTGGATAGCTGTCCAAAAGCAGGAATGATCGTAGTATTATATTGAAAAAGCCCTCACATATACTGAGAGCTGTAATTTATTCACTTACCAACATCCAGCTTTTGAAATACATTCTTTTAAAGAAGGGAACCTGTTACCATAATTATTATGTGAGCCTAATCTTGTTTATGGCCCATCAATTAGTCAAATTTCCTACTTGTTCATCAACATGGCACCTTGTAGATGAGCATAACTCCCACTGTTATGGGATTTAGCAACATTTCAAAACAGGCCCAAAGGCAATGCTATTTTATTTTAAATTTTATAATTGTAACATATGGTAGGCATCAGTGTTTTGCTACATTTTCCTTACATTATTTTTACAGGTTGTTATATATATATTTAAGCTTAAAGATTTGTTATTGGAATATTGGCTGTTTGAGATCTCAGGTACTGTGTGACAGGGTGAGCTCCTGTTCTTGCTCCAGCTGGTTTCAACCTAGCAATTCAAAAGAATGCAAATCCAAGATAAATAAGTGCCACTTTGATGGGAAGGTAACAGTATTCCTTGTGTCTTGGCGTATACCGGTAGTCATAATGGCCATATGACCAGGGGTGGGATTCTAAAGGTTCACACCTATTTGCTAGAATCGATTAACATTCTGAGCAGTTTGGAGAACCAGGATTACATGCCTCCTATGCCTGACCTCCCTAAACCTGCACCACATTGCAGCCTCAACTCATGTGCAGGCTGTGCTGGGCCTCCCCTACAGCCCTTACCTGGGACTCCCACCAGAGCCATGGTGGTGCATGGTTAGAATGCAGTACCACAGGCTACCTCTGCATTCCAGTGCCAGGAGTTCGATCCTAACTGGCTCAAGGTTGACTCAGCCTTCCATCCTGAGGTGGTCTTCAGCAGGTTCTGACCAGTTCTGGAGAACCGGTAGCGGAAATTTGGAGTAGTTTGGAGAACCGGCAAATCCCACCTCTGACTGGAGATTTTACAGTATCTTTCCCCTGCCACGCCCACCAAGCCACAGAACCGGGTAGTAAATATTTGAACCCCACTACTGCTTCCAACCCTGGTAAAATGAGGACCCATATTGAGGGGCGATATGCTGGCTCTGAAAACCGCAGAGAGAAGGCTGTAAAGCACTGTGAAGCAATATTTAAGCCTAAGTGCTATTACTATTTCCCACTTAAAGGCCTACACATCTGGAGTTACAATTGCAACTGGGACCAGCAAGGATTGCAATTGCTAAGTAATATGCACCACTTAGCAACATACATCCCAGTCCCAATACTGGCAAACTACCAGAGTTTCTTTTTTCCCAGTACAGTAGCAATGCAAGATTTCTGGGGTATTTCCAGGTAACACAAACAGCTTGCCTCACTGACGTCGCTTTTACTAACAGTCCAAGCAAAAGCATTGTCATCTTGTTTGTCCATGCGATTAAAACAAAACAAAACAAAAAACAAAACAAAACATGAAGTCCTTTTAATTAGTAACGCTACCCACCCCTATCCCCCTTGGAAGTGTCACGAGGTTGGGTTTATTTCTTTGTTTGAGCACCGATTCCTCCTTTGGGCAGCGATCCATCTTGGTTAGATACAAAGCCCAAGTAGAAAGACGAGAAACTCAATGGACTACACACACACACACACACACACACACAAAAACCCCCTTTATAAGCGCAAGTCTTCTTCAAAGGCCCAGGGCCACCGGGCACTCGCTCTCGTGCAACCGCCCCGCGACAAACTTAAAGCGGGGCAAAACAATAAGGACGCCGCGGGAGACCCCGATTCACCGGGGCGCGCGAGCGCTTTCCCGCCGCGGTCCAATGGCTTTCAGTCTCTCGCGCCGCTTGCCCCTCCTTCGCCGAGGGAGGAGCTCTGAGCCCTTCGACCGATGACGGAAAGAGCTTTCCAGCCGGGACGGTCGGTTCTCTGGGCGCCAAGCAGCTAGAGCCTGACGGCAAAACTGCGCAGCCGCAAAGGAAGACTCACCGAGGCCTCGCGGGCTTCCGCGTTCTCCTCCCCGCTGTGGTCTCGTCGCGGCACGTTCTCCTTCTGCGCCTCCATTTGGCGGCAAGGAAAGCTCGGTCTCTGTCTTCCTCGGACTTAGGCTGCGGGGGGAGGGGAGCTGGCAACCTCCCGCCTTTTTTTCCCCCCCGCCAGACAAAACACCGCACAGGATTGGGTGACGTCAGGACGCCCCTCGCGCTCCCTCGATGGTGGCTCGGAGGCGGGGCCGAGAGTGAGAACGCCTCCCGCAAGGCAATGTAATGTGACGTCAGGGCCCGCCGGAAAATAACGAACGTGCCTCGCTCTTGGCTCGTTGCTTTGGGAACGGAGCGGAAGGCTCGGCCTCCCAGGGTTTTTCTTCTGTAATTGCGCGGGAAGGGCCGAAGAGTTCTTGTTCGCTGCTTTCCAGAGTCCCTATGACGAACCGCCTATTCCGCTGCGAACGTGGCAAAATCTGATTGTTAAGCGACGATCAGAGATAAAAAAAAAAAATCCAGAATTTTAGGGCACAATGCTGGTGTCTGCTCTGAAAACGCTGCGGGAAAGCTGGAGCAATATCCGGGTGCAGCAGTATATTCCTTATTAGGAAAAAATAGGAACTTAACTAGTTAGGAAGCAAATTATAGTTAAGCTTCGATCCTAGGCACGCTTCTGGCCAAATGCACATAAGGGGATTCGAATGAAATCAGGCCTGCTGTCGAAAAAATAGGACTTCTGGGTTATTTAATGCCATTTTAAAGAATTGTGTGGTTGTCAATCATGCTGCAGTCTGGGTAAAAGGCGTAAATTAGGTCTCAGGATGTTTCTGAAATTATGCTTCCTCGAATTCCTACAGTGATGATTACAGCAGGGTGCAAAAGGAAGATCTGGTTGCATCAGTTTTCTGTTTTGGGATTTTCTTTATAATTCTTTTGCTGGCAAGCCCTGTACTAGTAGCCAAAACACTTCCGTTTTGGGATGCTATCCTTTCTTGCTGATTTTTCCAGATTGTCTTTTCATCTGGCAACAGATTAAATGATCGTTGTTAAGATCAATGGGTATTCAAATCAATGTACATGGTGCAAAGACGTCAGTATGGGTGACTTCTTGAGATAAAGAATTTTATCATGTTAAAAAGAAAATTACTAATTTTTTATATCCGTTAACTTCAGTGTGTGAAATTTGGCATTTTGTAGAATGGGAAATTTATAGAATATTGGGATATCAAAGCATGAGGCATTTAATATTTCACATATTTCCTAGGTATACTATGCAATGCCAAAAGGCAAACCAAAGTATAAAATATCTCGATAGTGTCATTTTTATTGTGATATCAGGCACATGATGTCTGTACTAGGCATTTTGTAGAATACCTGGGAAATCTATAGAATGTCAAAAATGGGACATGAAAGTATGAAATGCTTAATATTTGGCTCCTTTTCTAAGCATTCTATGCACTGTCAGTTTCTCACAATTTAATGGCTCTCATTTCATATTTTGCCTAAATAGTTCTTGTCATTCTGTATAATGTCTAGATATTATATACAATACCTAGGAGCGGTATATAACAGGCCTATCAAACTCAGGGCTCTCAGGCTGGATGTGTCCTGTGTTGCCCTTGCCCACACCGGGTTTAGCAAAGGAAAAAGTCACAATACGTCACGTGACAAAGTGAGTTTGACACTGGTGTATAACATTAAAATAACACAGACATTCCATGCTTTGCTTAAAAACGTCAAACGTTCTATAAATTTCCTAGGCGTTTTACTTTTATACAACAACTATAAAGTTTTCAACAATTCCTAATGGGGTTTTCCAGTGAAACAAGTTTCTTCTTTTCTTCTATTCATTTATATCAGAGAGCTTAGAATTACTTTCATATTAGTCTTATGCACCACAGTTGCATTTTCTAAATTTTGCATTGATTAGGCTACTAAAATGCATGGGTGAAACCTATTCTTATAGATAGATCATTTTAATAATATATACTGTCAGAACAATACGGTGAATAAATGTTACTTAAATAGATTTTGCATTGGATTTTTTAAAATATATATTAACATAGCTTACCTGGTTTGAATATTTCCTTAGAAAAAGATTTCTTCTTGATAGGCCATGACTGAGTGCCTGGATAATGGAAGTTCTCAAAGAAAATAAGAAATTACATTTTAAATGAGATTTTAAATAATACACATAATCTAACCAAAAAAGTGAGAAAGAGGATTTTAATACAGAATTGAAAGACTGCATTCTTTGCATTATCTAAGGCACAATTAAATATAAGATCTAGCACAAAAAAAACAAAGGAATTATTGATATATATATATATATTCAATGTGTATTGTTCGATAATTATTTTGTGCTTTTTCTCCTTTTGACATCTTTAGAATAAAATTGGCTTTTGAATTTGTTAGTTTATAATTCTCAAAGAATGTCACTTACTTTTGAATGTTTATGAAAAAGTCTGCTTTTGGCTTCAGAGTGGCAATATAAATACCTGTCGGAAAAGCAGATAAAACTGTTGGATCCAAGAAGCAATTTACAATGGCTAATGATTTTAAAATTAAATAAAAAAGTAACAAGGAAAGTGGGAAACCTTGATGAGTATCATGCAAATTATATAAGATGAGGTCCACAATTCCCTGGCCAAGAAAGCAATATCTTTATATCAATGTTAATAAATGAAACAGTTCTATAATTTCTACAAATGTATACAGAATCATTACCAGATTTTAAAATAAAGGATTAGAAAATTTGACAGTTTAAATAATCTATGACCTTTCAGTTGGCCTAAAAATATTTCCCTGGAGGGAACAATAATCAACATTTTCTCGTAATATGCATTACTTTTTTAAAAATAGTCATTTTTAAAAAATAGTCATTATAGATACCTCTGGAGGTAGGAATTCACCTTGAAAGGAATATATAGTTTCTTTCCTCCTTTAGGAAACCATTGGATGGATGTGTCCACTCCAAATCCAATGTGTCCTTGAGCTCCTGAAGAAATTGGCATCTCTGCCTCAATGAAAAATAACAGAACATTAACAAAATCTATCCATGCAAAGCTTATTAGGCCTTTTCACTCGTTGAATTTATAAACCAGAACTCCAATACCTTGAAGGAAGTCTTTCATTTGGCCACCTTGAATATTGTTTGTCACAGTAGCCATGGAAGCAGTACTGTATGACCTATTCATAAACCAAGGAAGCCCTGACAAACACATTTCAATCTAGAAACCCTGCATCTCTCATTTTCCTTGGGAGGAAAACCAGCCAGACTGACACTATATAAATCCCTCTGAATATTTTTCCTCCTAAAAACATGCATCAGAGTGGAGTTTCATGGCAACAGTGCAGTAGAAGAAAGTAGAATTTACTTGAATGGGTAATTTGTTAGCACATTTGCATTTAACTGAAACATTGGTACATAAAGCATATTACATGCTAATATAAAAGAAATATAACCGGATTATAAAAATAACCTTGGTCATGTCTGGACAGTTTCACTTGTCCCGTTTCCTTTTTATTTGTTTATCTGGCTTTTAAAAAATACTCATATCCCTTAGCAGTACATCAGAGAAATTTCATGTCCCTCCACAAGCAATTAGATGGGCCCATTTCTATAAACAGAACCAAGTGGAAAGCTTTTTCTTTTGCAGTTCTGTAGGAAGCCACTTGGTGCATAATGGGGAGGGAAAGTAAAGGCTCTCCCCTGCCAAATGTCCATTACATTTGAAGGTCTTCTCGATGGTGAGGTGCTGGGAATCCAGTATAACTGACCCCACTGTAGGATACATTCCGTGTTTGATGAGTTTAGGCTGGGATTCTGAAGAAAGTGGCATTTTACATAATGCTCATAATATGGCTTCTTATACACACACAGGCATGGTTGTCTGATGTTTAACCAGATTCTGAGGCTTATCCTGTAGTTCAAACCTGAAACTACCGCCATTTTGTTTTTTTACAGAAATCAGAATGTGTGACTTCCAACAAGCTTTTGTTTCCAATTCTGATTTCTGCCAACCCAAAATAGCATCCACATCTTAAATTCAGAGAAGTCGAGTCCAAGGCATTTCAGCATCATATGGATTGGGGGATTAAATTAGTAACTCAATCATGCTTATTGAGCTTATTGAATTATGAATTTACCTGTTCAATAACATTAAATGTTTCTACAAAAACACTGTTGGACCTTTTTTTTACTCATTCAATTAAAATGCTTTGTGTGCGCACTAGGAGACTCAACTATGTACCAGTAGTTTAGAGGGTAGTGTTTTTTCCTATTGACATTCTTGTCAAATTTTCCCCACCCCACCCTGTTTGGATAGCCATTACATTGCAGCTACAAGTGTCTAAATTTCCACACTCCAGCTTTCCCCAGACACATATATACATGTTTAATGCTGCATAAAACATGGGGGAACAGTGTTAAATAAAATATGATTCTTCAGAATGTATCTTTCTTCATTCCTTACTATAAAAACATACTGTAGCAACGTGGTAGTGGTGGTGGGGCGTATAGGCATTTTAGCGGTATTCGTTTCCATTTTTACAAGTGATTCTTTTCTCAGTTCTCTCCACATTATAGCTTTATGAAAGAGACTAATTGGAAACCATCAGAAAAATGAACGTGTGCCCACCCAGCAGAAAATATGTATTGAAGCCTTTCTTAGCAGCAAGAAGGAAATAGAAATGAGAAAGAAATATAATCAGAAGTGGAACAAAAAAAAGAAACAATCTTGAAGTGGAATGATATCTTCCTTGGAATGAAATATAGAGATGGAAAATATTGCTGGATGAACAGTGATAATGCTTGTTTCCTTAGCAAAATGTTTGTACTTTGTTTAAAGAAATACAGTGAGGTTGTTGATATCAGCAAACTCTTTAAATCTGTGATTTTTTTAAAAAAGCAGTTATTGCCTACTACTAAATATAGCCCACAAATATAATCAGTGACTGAATACAAGAAAACCTAGAACACTTTAAAACGTGGCAATGTTAAGATGCAACATTCTATTTTACAATGGAGCAGTGGTGATTTTATCGATGCTAATGGTGTTCAAGTGGTGCTCTAGTTGTTTTGGGATTGCACCCAAGGCTTCTATTACTATTGGTACTACCTTTGCTTTCTTTTGCCACAGTATTTCTGTTTGCAGGTCTATATATTTTGTTATGTTTCTCCACTTTCTCGTCTATTCTACTGTCTCCGGATTATTATTATCAAATGAAGCAATTTTGAGGCAATGATGTCCCAAGGAAGCAATGCTCATATAAAAACATGAAAAATCAGTATGTGATGGCCTCCAGAAAATTCATAGTAAGGCTATCTGCAATGGGATGCAAAGCAAGCATGATGAAATGAGAATGCTGCTGGATCTATGCACAACCTATTTTTTCTCACAATGATACAGCTCAGATGGTGGTCTTTTGAAATATGAAACATTTGCCTCTTCAAAATTTATTCTGTAATTTCAGATATTACCCATTATAGTATCTAGATAAATGTTAGAAAGGTTGAATTTCCTCTTCCAGGAGTAGCCAGTGCTATGTCCTTCCAGGTGTGTATAGAAACTGTGCTAATACTGTACCTCTATGTGCGTTTAATCTTTTCTAGTAACATAAAAAGGTGTTTAGAACAGAGGAAGAATGTTATTTTAATTTTTTAGGTAGAAGGTAAAATGATGCAAAGTGTTAGATAAACATCTCAACATTTCCAAAACTCAAATATACTGTCAAAAGATGCACACCAAATTAACTATTCTGAGGTTAATAAACAGTCAAACATTACTCAAGTTTAAGGTGATGTTTATTATCAATTTTTGATCTGATTTTTAAAAAAGGTATAAAATACCTGTACCATAAAATGGAGATAACTAAATTATAGAGAACTATAATTTAGTCCCAATGCTCTCAAATGAACCACCCCTCAATTATTTTATACTCTTTATGCCTGCCCTCCAGTGGCAAATCCTAAAGATGGTTGAAGAAAAATGGATCTTTTGAGGAATTAAAAGAAAAGCACACATTTATTTTGGCAGCATTGTGATGTATAACCAGGAAACAGTTTTTCCTGTCAGAAATGAATACCAGGACAATTTTCCGACAATTTTCAAAGAAATGGCCTCCACATGGCAGCATTTCATGATCTTGGAAACTGGCAGAAATCAGCTATTGATGCAATGATAACAGAATCTTATTGAGACACTGCCAGCCAAAGTTCTCCGCTGGACTATATATCAAAACATCTTACAGAGCCAAGAAGGGTTTTAAAACTGCCACAACTGTTTAAACCTGGGCCTTACAACAGAATGACGCTGAACCAGAAGATAAGGACCAAAGTCCACTGGCATGGGAGGAACCACCTTCAAACCCTAGTAAATATTAACTTTCCCAAGTGACCCAAACTTCATTTTGGCTTTCAGTATGAGTACTGAACCTGGCCAGTCTGGAAATAGAATCTGAGGCCAGACAGGACTGTTTTCAAAACATAGTGCGGTGCCCTTCAGATCCAAGGGCAAGAAATGAGCTTAAGAAGTCCATTACGCTGTACCAGGGGAAGAAAGAGATGAAAGATTTAAAACTCTGCTATAAATAGAGAGCTGGATTGATTGGCTGATTTTTTTTTTCAGTAGCTGATTTTCATTATTTATTTACTGACTTGCTTGTTTATTGCCTACTTCCAAGGTCTCAGGACATCTTGTATCTGCAGTGAGGACTGTTCGTTGTTAGTTCAGGTTTGAGTTTCTAAAGAAACCTTGATTGTTGAGCCCTGGATGAAGCCTGGCGAGCCAGAAAGAAGCTTAAATAAACAGGGTTCCTCCTCAGAATTTTATCAAAAATGAGATTAGAATCTACCAGAAAATCTTATATTTTAAAGCCCAAAGCCACTATTGACCAGCATGTTTTGGCACTTTAACATTGACTGACCGAATTTTATGGTATCCTGTGTTAGGTAAACAATACATTTCAAAAGCACAAGCTAATTTAAATTATGCTTCTAATTCCTTAGTTTTCAGAAATATGATCTGTGGAAATATTCCACCTAATTTACCCCAGGCCAAAATTGTTCAAAAGATCCAACACAGAGAACTGACGTTTAGTCCCACAGGCAAGTTTCATATAGTTATCAAATATATTAAATCTTTCACATTGCACACAAACCTGCTGAAACTTCACTCCTGAAACAGACATAACACATTTGTTAATGCACTCTACACTTTTTCAATCACTTTCCAAAAGAGAGGTATCCATCTTCGGCCTAAACATAAAACTGAATGGTTGTTCAGAGTTTTGTAAAGAAATTTATCTCAATATTTGGACTTAAACTTTTAAATAGAATGTTTGCATGGGATATTTTAATTATAAAAGTAAATCTTACAGAAAGTAACATTTCTTTTCAGCAATGGGACAGCAGAAGGCTTCTTCTCAGTTTTTATGCTTAAAATATTTTAATAAATATAAGCTTATAGCTTGTAGTTCAGACTGATAAGGTACTATTCTTACAAAACATTTACATATGCCTAATCTGGAAAGGGTGATACACAAGCTTATTCCATTTGCTTGAACTATATAAGTTATTATTATGAGAAGTAATTACTGATTGAAGAGCAACTGTCTCATACAAATGAATGTTTAAAGTGGGCCCCAATTTTATTTGAATATATTAGCCACCCAACTCCAATCTTATCTGAAGTACAATCTAGTGTTCCACAATACATGCACCAATCACCTGTCAACCTGCATCTTTGCTTGCTTGCCAGCTGCCATGGAAAGCGGGGGGGGGGTTTGATGGGCACTTGGTGAGTGGGGGGAAAGCGTGCAGAAGGCCATGGTGGAAATTTTTCATGAAGCTTTGCAGATGCCAGCTTAGGCTTATCACCTTCAAGGCCAATTCTTCTAACTTTGGTATGCAGAAG
Organism: Pseudonaja textilis; assembly: GCF_900518735.1. The sequence goes on from NW_020769363.1 coordinate 495,814, forward strand.
GGAGCGACAGTGCACCTGAATCAGAGACTTTCCCAAAGCATCTTCTGGCCGATGACAGAAATCTGGTTACCCAATTACAGGGGGTGAGGTTTCTAAGGTTTATTTCAATTTGCTTCTTCACACGTTTTTGCTTGAGATCTTACCTGACTTCTACTGTATTCAGTTCTTTCCTAGTAAAAGTACCTTTTCTCTAAATCTGTGGATCCAAGGGTTTTTCTCTCCTTGGGATTGAACAGAGGCAGCCCTGACATTTAGAATATGACAGAACTTTATTACCAAGCCTAGTTTCTAGGCAAGAAAAAAAAGTTTATGGAACTCTTAATTTTAATGTAGGGAACCTAAATAGCCCAGTTTTTATGGTCTCTTCCCGCCAATAAAAAGTTGAATTACCCCTTTTGAGACCTTAAGTCTTGATGGTAACTGGTTTTCAAGCTAACTATTATTATTCCTCAATCTTTTTTTGTAGCAGTTTTAACATTGCTTTCAATTCCTGGTTGTTTCACTCCTATTAACCACATGAATGTGCTACAAACTAATTGTTGACATACACTGCTTTGTCTCCATAGACAGTGTTGTTACGCTGTTATTCAAATCTACAATAGTTTCTTTCAATTACTTTTTTTGACCTTATGTGGAGCTAAGGGCACACCCAGATTTGTTTTGATTGGTTGTACTATGAAATTGAACAATGAAGCATGTACATCCGTTGTATTTGTATATGGAACAAATATTGAAAGAGTGAAGATGGGCAACATGCAGGGTTGGGTTTTGTTTTTTGATAATGCTAGAACCCAGCAATTGTCTAGCACAGTGGCCATGCTGAACCCAATTTCACCTTAACTCTGTGACTGCATAGATAACTAGAAGCCCATAAAAATGAATAATATTTTAAAAGAGGCAAATATGAACAGTACTGAACTTTAACAATGATCCTTTTTTCACAAAACAAAAACAAGAGCCCCCAATATTGATTGTTGTCGGTGCATGCAGTGGCAACTTTTATCCTGCACACTAAATGTAATCCTTTAGAAGCTTTTTAAGCCATGCTATTGGCATGCTTCTTTGCTCAGAACAATCCTGGGAATCAAAGTGATGAATAGTTCATTTTTGCCCATAGGTTACTTTATATCCATTTCAGTTTGGAATTTCTTAATTTATGTTCCTGGGAAAGTGTTGTTTCAGAAGAGAAAATGCTTTCCAATTTTAATTTTATGTCCCTTTCCAAAGTGTACCACACTCATGGGAATTTAGTATCTTCCTTAGTGGAAATTAAAGAAGGAAAAAATCTTTACATACAAGTAGCAAGTCACAAACATTCTCCAATCAACAGTCATAAATGGTCCATCTGAATAGCAAGACAATTTATGTCCCCCAAATGCTGGAGGTGTACCGAACTAGGCTAGGATATCCCTGTTTATAAAAACAACTCTAACCTTAATTATTTTAAGAAAACACAAAATGAGATCAGATGAACACATTGGATGGCTTTTAGAATTTTTTTTAAAAAAAACAGTAAGATAGCTTTGCAGATTTCCAGATCAGTGACTATCCATAGAGCATCAAGACTGAGCTGTTTTCAGGAAAATTTACCTCCCAAAGTTGGATAGAGTGGCATTTCAATTATGTTCAATTTATTTGATTTTTATCCCACCTTTATTACTTTGTAATTCAAAGGCAGCAAACATACTCTCACCTTGTGTTCCTCACAACAGCCCTGTGAGGTGGGTTGCATTGAGACAGTGTAAATGGCCCAAAGACACCCCCCACTCTCACTTCCATTTGTTTATTTGCAGAATATTATATTTCTTTCTTTATGTTTAGGATTATGCAAAGTCCTTAAGAAAATAATCTGACTCACTTGGTTTTAGTTGAGGGTGAAGATAAGTTTACCAGCTAATTTCCAATTCTGGAGCATCTTTCAGGAAATCTGGAACTTTAGCCTCCCATTATCTAGAACAAGAAAAATGCCTAACAGAACTATAACTTGCAGGAAATTGGACCAAAAATTGGATGAACCTGGGGATGTAAAAGAGCTGAAAGTTCCCTTACAACTTTAGTTATTAAAGCTCATAAATCTAAAGGTGTGATAAAACATTATGAGGTGAAGCATACATTTCATACAAATTTGAATAGAAAATTTCAAGTATGTAGACTGAAACAATAGGTTTTTAGACTAGTTCTGCAGCCATCTTTGTCTCTGTTTGCCAGTGTGGTTTCATCCTTATCTGTCTTCAACTGCTCTGGTAACAAAATGCTAACATATGTAATCCCCATATCATTAGGGATAAAATGGGACAGGAAAATACTGCTTACAATAACTCAAAATAAGAAAATACAATATAAAACATTGGATTTCATTTGGAAGGCCTTCTTTCTACAATGAATGAAGAGTATTCCTAGCTAGCATTCCTCCTACTCATTTAAGCAGGCAGGGCAGGGTTTTATTCATGTCTGGGAAGTAAGAGCAAAAGAACCCTCTGGCGTTCACAATGTACTATGATGTTGAAAATGTGCCATCAAATTGGACACCCCCATCCCCGCCATGTCTGATAGTAGCATGAAGGGAAGGGTGCTGTTCTGGAAGCACTGTACCAAACACTCCAAGTAGAGGAATCTTCAATGGGATGGATTAATAGTATATATAAATACAAGTAGTCCTCGACTTACGACTTACATGGTTAAGTGACTTGTGCTCCATTTTACAACTTTTGTCAAAATTGCTAAATGAATCACTGCAGTTATTAAGTGAATCGTGTGCTCGTTAAATGAATCTAGCTTCCCCCATTGACATTGCTTGTCATAAGTGGCTGGGAAGGTCGCAAATGGTGACCAAATGACCCTAGGATAATGGAGCCATCATAAATACATACCAGTTGCCCCCAAGTGCCTGAATTTTCATCATGCGACCATCGGGATGATGCAACAGTTGTAAGTGTGGGAACCGGTCCCAAGTCACTTTTTTTTCAGTGCCATTGTAACTTTAAATAGTCAGTAAATGAATGGTTGCAAGTCAAAGACTACCTGCCTGTCTCCTAGAAGTCCATGGACACCAGTCTCCTTGTTGGAGACATTGTAGAATCAACTTTAATGCTCCAATGTAAAAGCAGTATAGTATATCCCACAATCCAGCATCTCCTTCCCCTGGATTTTATAAATATTTAATAATATCCTTACAGCCTTTTCCAGCTAGCCATGTGTTTAAGCAGAAAGTGGATGATTGATAACCTGAAGCATTTATAGGTGTTCCTCCTGTGCATGTTTATGTGAAATACCCATTCATGGTGACTGACCTCCCAACAATGGATCATCTTGTTAAAAGATTGGCAATAAACACGGAAATAGTCCCCTTTATATAAAGTGTAGGGAACATTTTAATTCATGTGTTTAGTCTGCACTGCAGTCATTGATGAAGTCTTGGCCAAATGATTTAATATTTTCATATTTGTACTAGACAAGCCATTCAGACCATGGAATGGATACAAAGGTAGCTGAGACCTATTTAATATAATTTCACTTTGTGGCTGATCAGGATATTTTCTATGTTAGTGTTTTCTTTTTGATTATTGTTCCCCAAATAAGGGACACAGTGATAGCATCTACCAGTGGCATTTTGAAGCAAAATGGGGTGTAGAGATTTGTCATAGTGCTCAAATATGAAGGGCTAACCTTTGTTGACAATCAATAAACTTTCATGATCCTGATGAAAGATGGTCATGGCAGAAGGTCTGAGGAAAAGGATTATCTGACTTTGGAATCATCTAGGGCAGAGGTGTCAAACTCGATTTCATTGAGGGCCGTTGTGTTTGATCTCACGGGGCCAGAGTGGGCATGGCCCGCTCGATGTCACTCATGTTGGGGGTGCCTGTGGCAGCCTGAGTCCTCTCACAGTGAAAATGGACTCCTGGGTGCCATTTCTGGCTGTGATGGCCTCCTGCAACGCTCTGCCAGTGAAAACAGAGTTCGGGAGCCTGTTTTCACTGGCAAAGGCATTGTGGTCCAGTCCCTCACTGTTTCCAAGGTGGCCCCATGGGCCAGATCTAAGCGTCCTGTGGGCCTTGAGTTTGATATCCCTGATCTAGAGATTGTCGACTGTTTTGACAGAGTAAAAGAGAGAGAAAATGGGGTAAGGGTTTTATAAAGGGGAGGGGGTTTAGCCAGCAGCAGGAAATCTGCATCTCAAAATAGCCGCCCATTTTCTCTGAAAGTATACCATGAATTTTTCATTTAAAAGTTCCCCCATTCTCCATAGTAGAAGTGAGAGGGGGGGATTAATTCTGAGGGTGACAGCTTCTCTCAGATCTCTGCATCCAAATTAGCACTGTGAAACAAGCACACTCTTGTCTAGGCATTTGGGATCCTGAGGAAGCATGTGGATATTAGTTTGGTGTGCACTTCAAGTAGCCTTTAGTTAACTCTCAGCTGAGGGCTCTGTTTACAACCTGGCAAAATACTATTTTCTACCTTTTCCTGCCCAAGATTGCAGTATAGCTTTGAGAAATAGCTTCTTGGAGAAACAGCCTTGAAGTCCTGGAAAGCAGAGAGCATGAGGATAAGTTGAGAAGACCACTTGCAAAGGGTGAAAATTTGATCCACATATCATCGGTAGAGCCAGAAACAGGAGCCTTCCTTCCCAGCAACATCACCTGTACAAGGCTCCCTTTGTTCACTTCCAAAATTAACGATCCTTATCATCTCAAAGCTGTGCAACTAATATTTGCTATTTGTGTCATAGACAAATCATCAAGTAAAACATACAGGTGAAGTTGCTTGAGTGATTGTGCACTTACCCAGGGTAGAGCTCAAGAGTTGGTTGCCCTATTTGCCAGAATGCTCTCCAGAAGCATTTATGGAAATTGTAAGACTACCTGGGTTTTTCTCATAGCAGAAGATAAAAGACAAAAAAAGGAGCTGTTTTTGCCTATACACCGGAGTAGATCTGGAAACATTTCACAAAGTTACTCTCCTTCTCTTTCACAAAGTTACTCTCCTTCTCTTTAAGGAGATACAAAGAAAAACTATCTCTTCTTGACAGAGCAAGTGAAACAAGTCAATCAACTATGGCTACTCTCTTCCAATGCAAGAAAAATACATTATTTTCAGTCATTTAGGCAATTATAAAATTACAACTAATAGTAAGTATTGTTACTGGAGGAATGAAAGAATCAAAAAAACTAAGCAAAGAAAAAAACACCCTAGTATAATTGAAAATTGTTTTTACACAAAAATGAGAACTAGAAACATTCTGAAAGCAAACTGAAGGTCTGAAAAAAGGAATAGAAAGACAAATAAATTGATAGAAGACTGAGAGGGGTTTGTAAAAAATCATAATCAGTTAATTATTCACAAGAAGCACTGCCACATACAGCATTGAAAAATACTGATTGATTGCAGCTATAGAAGGACATGTATCAGCTCATTTTCTTTCCTCCTGTCCTAAGAGCTGTGGTTGAGATGATCAATCTCAAGGTCTCTGGTTTGAAGATAGACTGTTCATTCTTAAATTCAGGATGCCTTATCCCCACCAAGCTATGATAGAGGGAATAATACCTCTAAATTTCTCTTTGCTTGAGAAAGATTTTTGCTCCCCTCGTCCCAATTTTAGATGTGCTATACAAAATTCAGTGAACCTTCCTCCATCTTATAAAACAATCATTAACAGGAATTGAGGCATAGGAAGCAAGTCCAAACACACCTGTTCTGACTCAAGCAACTTTAAAAAAAACACGCCTCAAGTCACCCTATTTTGATCTGGTTCTGGGGTGATGCCAAGGCAAAGACCAACTCTATTATTTACTTTTGTTACTCACCTTGAAGATTTAAGATGGGGTACTCAATTGTTAAACAAATGAAAGCTCTTTTATATTCACTCACCTTCTGCTATTTCCTACAATTCTCCTTTTTTGCTCATTTCAGTATTTGACTAAGTCATTGTTTCTTGACCATGGCAACTTTAAGACAGGTGGACCTCAACTCCCAGAAGTCTGGGAAACTCTGAACTTAGTAGTTCTTCAGTATACTATATAGTATTTTCAACTTTTATGAAACAATATGTTTTGTCTACCTCTGGCCTGATGATTTTCTAGAGAGATGCCATACTAATCTTAACCATCAGCCAGCAGATAGTAGACAGGTATGATAATAGAGGGAAGGGAAAGAGACCCAGAGTCCCAGTACATTTCCAACTTGGCTGGCATTCTGTAAATGTTTAGAGAGTAGCTACAAGTTAGTAGGAAATCTGCCCCCTCCCCCAAGCAATCCAGGTGGCCTCTCCCCTTATCAATTGGTATAGGAAACTGAAACAAACTTAGCAACAAAAATGAATGTCACAATTATATTTCCTTTCAGATAATCCTCAAGCAACATCAGAATGAGAATCAGGCCAAACTTTTCAGGGGTTGGTGGGGGGAGGAAGGGAAAATAAGTGGGACAGTCTTAGAGTCTTAAGATACTTGCAGCCCTGTGATCTTATGCACTGAACTCAAACCTCCTTTCCAAAAAACAATCAATCAGTGTCCAATATTCTCATTATGCATATTATTTCAGTATAATAACTGTGATAATGAGCAGGGGCAATACATCAATTTGATGAGACAGTAGAAAGAAAAGCTCAATAGCTTTTTCTCCTTGTTTAAATAAGATTTATCTTATTTGGCAGATACATATTGTATATCTAGGTTAAAGTAAGGGAATGTCTTTCAAGGCAATTCATACACATCTTGAAATGATTTTTTGCTTACAGTTAAAAATACTGAGAACTTTCATGCCTGTTGTTTATAAATATGGACTCTGTCCCACTAATCAAAATTGTCAAACAGGCAGCTACTGTTCTTATGATTTGTTAGTGCTTATTTATTTTGCTAACTAGAATAAATTTGGAACTTTTAAAAGTTGGATATGCAATATGAAGAATAACAGTATTCTTCATGTATGCCCCAAACCCAGAATATTAATTATGTGGATATTTATAAAACCAACTGACAAATTTAACTGTGGGAAAAACAAAAATATCCAATCATTTGAGAAAAACAAATCAAGTTAAACATTTGGGCTGCCAACTAAGTGGCATCAATTTCTGTGTGGCCAATAATTAGCAATTTAATTTCTTGTTTCAACTGACAAGCCTTCTCTAACATTAAATCACCTCTATGATTGATTTTGTATTACTGAAACAGATCATCTTTTTCATAAATACATCTAGGACAGAATTTTCTTGGCTATTCCTTAAATCTTTTTGGGGAAATCAACCTGATATTCATTTGATCTCTGGAATGAGAGAATGAATATTACTTTGGATGACCTCTTACTTCTGTTTGTAATTGCTTTTTTTAGGATGCTTCCAACTAGAGCTCCTCATTAGTATATCACTATAATCCTAAATAACTATTTATGAACAAGTATGCAGAGGAAAAAGCCTATTCAGCTCTTTTCAAATTTATTTTGCTTCTGTGATGGTGCCAGTTCTCAACCTGAGCATGACTCCACATAAATGGGAGGGGAGAATAATGTTAATTATTTCTAATTTTAAACCCAGTCCAGCAGTCTAACCTGTTGTGCAATTTTACTTGCTATTGGCAAAATGAATTCTAAAATTAAATAAAAATGAAAGGAAGTAGATAATATGTGCAAGTTAGACTGGATGCTATCTCAGTGACCAGCATTTCCTGGATTTTCACATAGCTCAGCAACCTTATAAGTGCTGAGCTAATATAAAGGCTAATTCAAGCAGGCTCCTAAAAATTTGGCTATGGACAGATGGATGTTCTAAACAAAGGAAAAGAGCCAAATGAGCAAAAGAAAGAATGTCTCAGGAAATGCCAGGCCAAATCTAAGAAATGGGAAAATTAAAAGTGGGAGGGAGGGAAAGAACATTTCCAAAAAGAGCTGCTCACAACAATTGGCCCTTTCCTGAAAGGGACCTAAAGACTTTTAGAATGTATAATCGATACAAAGCTAATCCCAGATTCTGCAATGTTATAATTCTGGCATACTAGACTTTACTCTGCTTTTCCTGCCATCCCATATACGAGGATGGCAAGTAGGTGGATTTCAAATTAATTTCCAACCAATCCAAAAGAAATTGCAACACGAGCAGAAACACGAGCAGAAACTGAAGGCAAGACAAAACCTAAGAAAAGTAGACACACAAATTAAAAATATCTGAATAAATAATAGTATCTTGTGGCATGCTGATATTCTTCAATACAAGTTAAGAAAGATGAAGTATTATGCCATTAGGCACATCTTTTGTTTCAAAGTACTAATCTCTACCCAGCAGAATAGGACAAGACCCATGACTGAACAAGTAGCATTTTTCATTGGTTGATAATGAGGGAAAGTTCAGATGAAAATCAGTGAGAGGGAAGGAGTTTACCTACTTTTCATTTCTAAGTTACCACATCTTAAAAGTACAAGGCAAGTAAGAAGAGGTTTGGAGGACTATATATGAAGTTATATATGGGGCTACCATGTTATGTTTGCCTTCACAAGTACCTACCCTGCACATTCAGGCTTCAAACTTCTCCATTCTGCTAAACTATCTATGTAGGGAGCAAGCCTGTTTATGGCCAAACAGTGAGATGTTTTTATAAACTGAAAAGAAAAAAAAAAGAATGCATTCTCTCTTTTCCCAGTTCTTCCTTTTTAGGCTGTTTCTGTGAAAGCAACAGGAACAATTTTGCAGATGTTTACCTTTTGAAAATTTATTTGCAAAGCTACATTAGGTTATTTGCTGTAGTTATATGAAAATAAACCTAGCTGTTTTGATTCAGGCCAAAGGAACTCAGCTAGTAGCACTTAACTAAGGCTGGGTAAACTCCAGAATCTGACTTGGAACTCCCTGATAACAATTTATCCAAGATATTTTTTCTTCAGTGAAAATTCCGTGATGTAGTGAATTTATATAAGGATCATTCAGACCATTTATGTCATCATGACTGTACTTGTGGGTGAAAAGGAAAATTGTTGGTATTTAATAAATTTGGCTCCATTAAATTTATATACTGTAGTTCTGCCCAAGATTATCTCAGTGATATCTCAGACAATAACCAAGGAACAGGTGTACATGTGCACATATTTAAGCTTCCTATATTTCTGCACTGCTATCCTTGTGCAAAAGCAACAGCTAGTGCTATGATTTAACAGATGGCATAACTGGGGTGAAACACACAGGAGAACTAAAAAGGTATTCCATAGACATAATAGAACTCCCCAAGCACCATTTTGAGTCTGTCTTGGCTTCTAAAGACTGTGGAAGAAGTGAATAGATGATAGACTTCTTGCCTGCTGGAGAGGCCAACTGAAGCTTGCCAGTGATAAATTCAACACCTACCTGCACAGAAACCACCAAAGTTAACAACAATTCCTTTTCATTAGATATTTCTTCAGGTACATCTAATGGTACATACATTGAGAAAAAGCTTACATTCGTGAGTCCAAACAAGTGCAAAACACAGGTCGATAGTGTTATCAGCGAACAGTGGTCTTGGTTCTTGTGAGAGCCTTCATACTGCAGGGTAATCAGATTCAACAGTAGATCAGGATGAGGGTGCTTTCTGTTTCTTCTGAATATATCAGTCCAACCCCAATTGGTGAAAAGGATCAATTCATGTAGATTGCAGATTTGTGTCCACCCCAATTCACAGCCTTCAGCACACCTGCTCTCTCATTAATCTGTATGTTAGAAGAAGGCAGAACTGAAGTCTCAAGGTTCGCAATGCTTACGGTTCCAAATATATATTCAATTACCTTATTGTTGCCCGACCCCCAAAGAAAATAAATCTCTATAATAAAGGTAAGGGCAACTGAAGAGAACAGACATGTTTATTCTTACTAAATCAGATCAACATCTATTTAAACTGAGCAACTAACATCAACCAAATCTTGGGTATCTTCAGGAAATCCACATGCATAATAGGCATAGCCATTCTTTAATACCCTGGAATAGCCATTCTCTGTACAAAGCTACCATGGTTGATCTGCCTTCTGTGATCCTTAGTGAAGCTAATCCGAAAGAATAACAGAAGGGAGTTGTGGTTAAGTATTACTCCTATGATTATAAAATCAGTCAGTACTAAATAGCTATTATGATTTTTTTTTAATACAGCCTCTTTCTAAAAGAAAGATGACCTTGAATTTAAAATGTAGTCCTTCTTCCATTCAAAGGGGATTTTATACTGAAACCAATTTATCTGCCTCTATTCAATTCTGTTCTGAAGTAACAGAATTGAAAGGAATGAGCCCTTCCATTTTAAATGCAAAGTATTAAAAAAGCCTTCCTTTCAGGTAAATTTGGTCTATTTTAAACATTATTTGTTTTATTAGAATAATAATAGCAACAGAACAACCTAAGTACACGTTGTCAGAAGGAACTTTTCTTCATATTGAAAGTCAGACTGTCCCAAGTAGTTAGTAGAGGAAAAAATATATTTTTTATCAGTTAATGTTTGGTTTTAAAAGTACTGGTTCACTAGGAGTGACTGTGTAAGTGGAGACAGGGGAGGTCAACTTTTGAGTGCTCACAGGACAAAATTAATGATCATGGCTTTTGGTGGGCCACAGGAAATATTTCAAAGACATGTTGACGTCTTGGAAAGAACAAGTTTGAATTTTAATTTCCTCTGTCTGTTTTCCAAGTATTTAAGGATGGGAACAGGAGCAAAATAGCCTAAAATAAGAATGATTGAAAATCATTGAAAAATTGACAAAAGGACTGTATATTGGCAGTAACATCCTGGATTGTTCTGGGGGACCGTGGGAGGTTGAGAACAGAAATAGGAAGAGTTCTTAGTTTCTGGAAATGTCCTGCTTCCACTTCCATTCTTATTTTTTGGGGAAAAAAAGCAATTTCCTACCAATCATTTTGGTGCCAATGTACAATATCTGAAAGTAATTGTACGTGTTACATTGTATGGCCTGTTGAATACTCATCTCTGAACTTAAACTGGGTAAATATGCTTTGGAAGATATTGGGGAGCATCTGCTTAGTTCTGCAATTTTTTACACTAGTATTCTCTAGATACATATACAAATAGGAATTGCTTCCTCTGACACTTCTAACTTATTAAGGTGACTTGAATTCCTCTCAAAGAATTTACTCCCCATGCAGTCAATATTTGCTCAGATTATAAAGCTGTTGATAGAATCCAAAGCACAGGAAGCATAGAAATACTACAATGTGTACCATAAAGTATAAATTTCAAAAAAAGAAAATCAAATTAGCCTAGTAAAATTCTGATACCTCTCCCACCTTGTTTTAACTATAGTGTGTTTCCCATTTGCAAAAAAAGCAATCCCACCATACCTTTATTTCCCAAGCTGTGATATTCAGGCCCCATAAATAATTAGATCCATCTCGGGGTGGTACATCTCCGAAAATGCTTAGCAAGGTTTTAAGGGGCGTTTGATGTGTCCTTATACTAGGGGCCAAGGCAGGCGACTTCCAGCAGTCACTTAGAACAAGGGCTGATCACTGTTGGAGTAGGGGGATAAACCAAAGCCACATTCACTCGCTCGTTACCATTCTTCGGACAGATGATCTCAGTTACTCCCTCTGGCCTGGGCTGACTTAGCAATTCTCCTGAAATAAAGAGAATAGAGTATGCTGATGTAACAATTTTGCATTTAGCTTCAGGTTTAGATTCACAAAGATGGTAAATCTCTAAACAGCTACAAGAACACATAGATGAAATGTGATTGACTAGTTGAAGAAGAATATAGGAAAACATCACCCAGTATAATGACAATAGTGATAAAGCCGGATGGCTAAAGAATTATAAATGTCCTTGATGAAAGTTAATATGCATCATTCATTCTATCTTTCCATCATTTAAAGCTTTGTAAACCCCAGAGATATTTTCCCTAGTTGTCCATTTTTGAATGAAAAAATACTCGAGACTGAAATTCAGAAGACATACAGATATGCTTCCTAAGACTAAGGTTTCAATAAATAAACTATATCTATAATTAACAGATATGAAAAATACTGGAGGTGTAAAAAAAATAAAAACTCACAACTTTAACCTTTCTCAATATACAGAGATTTCTTAAGACATTAAAATATAGTGAATTTGTATGAAGCAACCCCAAATATATATTTAAGAACAAACTACTAGATTAGATCAAGGTCTATTAATGTCAATGTTTTTTGAAAGTATATCAGAATTTGGCTATTTATGTTGTACAATATTACACACACATAAAAAAGAATTATATTTCTCCATCACTCCCACAAATCCCTGGCTGAATAAATTATTTAAGAAAGAGTTTTGAACAATACATTAAAAGATGATAAAGGGTGACAAAACCATAATAATATTTATCTTCTTTTCTGATCAGGGAATAAACTTACTTGACTGAACATCTCTGCTATTTTATTTTTCATTTTATCTATTCTACATAATCCCACAGCATCACAGAATTTCTGCCATAACAATAAGAGACACTGCCACATGAATTAAATAAGCCTCATGCAAATGATAAATACATGCAATCGTAACTCATAAACTATGAAGATGAAAAGTAAAACATAATACTTAAACAATCCTCTTGAAATACATATAAAAGCAGCCTGTGACTCCCATCAACTGGCCACTGCCAAGTCTTGATATGTTCTCTATTCCCGTTTTCCCTTCTACTCTGGCTTATTATGTTAAATTGGCTGAGAATAAAAGCTGACAAAAGTTAAAAGTAACAATCCTGCTACAGTGTCTATTCTTGAGGCTATTTAGAGGCAGTAGAGCCTGCAATTCCATATTATGGAAGAATAAAACCACATATGGAATCCAGGCTCAGGTTCCCACAACTCTCAGCTGTTTTTTAAAATAAGATGCTGTGCAAACTACACTTCAGAGATGCAAAGATAAACATGAGAACGTACAAATGAAAACCACAGAAATTTTAAGTAAGGTAATTGAAATGAGATTGTGAGTGCCCTGGATGATCTGATACGACTTTGTGTAAAGGGCATTGTGTAAAAAAAATGTTTAAAGTACACAATAAATCAAGCAAAACTGTGTCCAAATATGTTGTACTACTGAAACAGGCAAGGAAATATTCCTTAATTATCTTCTGTATTATTATAACCATTCTGTTTGCCTATTTATTTTATTTTCTTTCTATTGCAGTTCTTGGTGGTTCATAGTGGGCGCTTCGGTAGAGGTTGAAAACTTCTACATGGGCAGCAAGGCTCAGGTGAGGACACCATGACATTTCTGAATTGCTCACTGCATCCTTTTTGATTCCTCAATAACAGAATAACGTGCTCAAGTAAACAATATTAAACATTATAGGAACTTCAACAAAATGGAAAAAATAAAACATTAAACTCTTGCTTTATTGAATTAAAGCCTGAGTGAGAAAATAGACATGCTTTGCAGATCAGTGTCACAAAGTCCTGTTGCCCAAGCAAATTACCGACTTCTGTTCTTCACGAAGTTCAAGTAAAATAAAGGGAGAGGACCATGAAGACCTATAAATGCCTTAGTCTTCCTTACTGACAAAATCTCTTCCATTTAGAACATAACTGGAATAGCATTTTTTCAAAGGAATGACACACTGCACTGAAAACCTCCCTCTGGCTACTACAAGCCATTTCATAAACATAAGAGATAATTTTTAAAAATCTCTTAGCGTGTTTTTTTAAGGCAATCGCCAGGGCACTGATCAAACAGGTTGACAAAGGATGGGCAGTTGCTATGAATAAGATGACTTATAGAATAACAGAAAAACAGAGTTGCGTGGAACTTTGGAGGTCTTCTAGTGCAACTGTTCTAGAAGGAGACCTGTACCATTTCAGATAAATGGTGGTTCAATCTCTTCTTGAAAATCTCTTCTTGAAGACCCACAACTTCCGAAGGCAAGCCATTCCACTGATTAATCATTCTCACTGTCAGGAAAATGCTCCTTATTTCTAGGTTGGATTTCTCCTTGATAAATTTTCGTTCATTGCTTCTTGTCCTGCTTTCAGGTTCTTTGGAGAATAGGTTAACTCTTCTTCTTTGTGGCAAGCCCTTAGATATTGGAGGAATGCTATCATGTCACCTCTAGTCCTTCACTTCATTAGAGTAGACATATCTAGTTCCTGCAATCATTCTTCATATGGCTTAGCCTCCAGTCCTATAAATCATCTTGGTTGCTCTTTTCTGCACTCTTTCTACATTGCCGGATGAAACTACTACACCTTAAGATTAGGATGAAAAGACATCTCCAAGGATAATTGCCAAAAAGATGCGCAATAATGCATGAACAACATAGTTAAGTATAATAGTGCAAGATTCAAATTTGGTCCTGTTCTTTCTATACTGCCATATCTCCCACTACCTTATCACTGAAATTCTTCACATAAACTAAGAATGTTTATTATCAGATAGCATTTCCATTTATTATCAGATAGCAACTCCAACATTAAATAAAAATAAATGTAAATAAATCTAAGTACAGGTAATCCTAGACTTATGATAATTGAGCCTAGAATTTATGTTGTCAAGTGAGAAATCTGTTAAGTGAGTTTTATCTCATTTTATGACTTTCTTGCCATAGTTGTTAAGTGAATCACTGCAGTTGTTAAATTAGTAACACAGTTGTTAAGTGAATCTGACTTCCCCATTGACTTTGCTTGTCAGAAGGTAGCAAAAGATGGTCACATGACATGGGACACTGCAATCGTCATAAATTTGAACCAGTTATCAAGCATCCAATTGTAAATCATGTGACCAAGTTACAATGGATATAAGTGTGAAAAATGGTCATAAGTCAATTTTTTCAATGCTGTAACTTCAAACAGTCACAAAATGAACTGTTGTAAGTTGAGGGCTACCTGTAGTTTTAATGACCAAAACGAGTCATGTGGTGGACTACTGGTGAAGACGCTCACCTCCCCCTCAGAAGGTTGAGAGTTTAATACTAGGTAGTGGCAGATATTTTGTCTCCACAAAGAAAAAATTGGATACAAAGAAAAAATATCTGCTGCGAACTCTATGTGGTGTCAGGAAGGGCATCCAGCCAGTAAACACTCAGTTCCATCCAGTCGCCTTGACTCTACCCCGAATTAAGGGATTACAGCATCTTGAAAAGGGAGGTTTGATGATAATTTGGGTTGCCATTTTGAGACCACCTGAAGTTTCCCTAAGACTACCAGTGGTCCCAAGATTAGATGCATGGAACTAAAGCCTGGGCTTTCCTGCCATAAGAAACCTATTTTTCTTGAAAGTGAAGCTAATTGTAAGAATTAAAGCTGTGGATGAGATACTTTACCACAAGTAACTCTCCTCAAAAAAGCCTATCTGTTCATTAGCGATACTTGGAGCTTTCACCAGAGGCCAGTTCTTTGAAGTAAAGAAGAAAGATCTTTAGTGGGTTGTTTGCAACTGTGTTTAGCTGTTCATTTGCTAGCAGTATAGATTCTTCCTCCTCCACTTTACATTCTACAAATCTGATTTGAAAGGATGGAAAATTATCTGAAACATCTGGTGGCATCATGAGGAGAGAAAAGCAAGGCCAAATCCCATTGCACAATCAGAAGCTCACTTGCATAATATCCAACGTAATTCATTCAGGGTTTCAGTTCCAAAGAAATCTGTTCCTAGAGAATTGCATTAGTGCTTGTCCTAGCTTGTCTTTACATAACGTTATTATTATAGCAAGCTTTTATATCTCATTTCAAATGAATGTGTTGTCAGTGTTTTCTTTTTCTGAGCCAGAACATCTACTGGTTTAATTTTGTATTCCTTTTATGTTCATCAACTGAAGCACTTGTGATTTAAGAAGAAAATTGAATTGACAAATATGTCTTCTTAACAATTGTTCCTAGGGAAATTCATTATAGTTCAGTTTTCATTGATGTATTAGATCAATCTGGACTAATGCTAATCTACTATATATTTAGGAAAAATGTCTAACTTCATTCTAGTTGTCTTCACTGCCAATAAAATGTTTTCTTCTTATTTTTCTTCTTATATGTAAAGATATATTTTATTCATTCCTATGAATGATAATTCACTATCCTTTAAAAATATGCCAAATTTTTGTGCTTTCCACATCTCATTGCATTTAACAAGGTCACAAATCAGTACTTATACTTTCACAATACAAATAAAAAGATAACAATTTGAATGTTAGGAAAAAGCACTTCAGTATCCAACACCTGCAAAATAAGATTGCCACAGAAAATATACTTCTTTGAAATTTTATAGATTATCTTTGCCATGCTGAATTCCAACATAAACCAACAAGTAACTTTTGGACAGTAATGTATTTGTGAACTTTTTGTGCCTGTAAGTGCAGGTGCAATTTTCATGTTTAAGTCAAGTATTAGTAGATGTTCATTATTTATTATGCGGCAGCATGCAAACAATTTGCACGCTACTGCAAGCAATTTGCATGCTACTGCATGCAAATTGCTTGCAAGCAGCATCAGCATCTATAAGCATTATTACCAAAGAGGAACTGAAAAGGGAATGCTTGTTGTTATGCTAAAGAAACAGTGGCAAAAGTACTGAGTTTCTCAGAGAAGGACATAGCTTTTGATTACAGAAAGATCAGGCATTCTTAGCTAAACCCATCACTTCAACTGATATTCTAAATTGGCTATAAATTAAGAGAAGGATCAGCATTCATACCCTAACCTCAGTGTACAATTACTGAGGAGCAAAATAGTTTATACTTCCTGAAATTGCATTAAAGACTTACTAGTGCCATTCAAATGAGCTGGGATTATATACAATAATATTGGCTATAATTCCTATTCTAACCAGTATAAAGAAAATACAAATGACTCAAAATCATGCAAAATGTGGTCTAATATATTTGGAAAGGATGAACAAAAAAAATGTTGCTCTCAGTACACTCTTTTTAAAATATCCACCTCTTATCCCTTTCCTCACCATTTCTACCCAGGTGAAACATAGGGAAAGGGGGAAAGAAAATTTCTTACATGCTTACACATTCATACATTTTCCAGTTATTACAACATTCTACATATTTGCCTACCATTTTTCCACAAAGGTTTGACAATTAATGCTGCTGTGATTAAACTGGTGTTGGCATCTACTTTTATATTTGTTATTTTTATGGA
The DNA here is from genome assembly GCF_900518735.1 of Pseudonaja textilis. The sequence goes on from NW_020769363.1 coordinate 512,882, forward strand.
GACATAAGGGAGGGAAAGTAGGAGAAAGATTCTTTTTTACAGTGTTTACATCCATCCCATTTTTGCTCATAATAAACTTATTTATCAGGTTTTGTATTATTTAAAGGCAAGAATTTGAAAAGATACTTAAACAACAATTCAAGGTGCTTCAGACAGGTCACTTAATGAACATGACGAGTGGGTTTATCCTAACAGTCTAAGCCTCCAACAATAATAAAATGTCTGCAAGAAAACAACCAAGCTCAGAGAGCACCAAGGACCCCATCATTAAATCTGGAGTAGCCTGCCAGGAAGTTATGTGGATATTTTGGACTTTAGCTTTCATCAGCTCCAGAATGGTAAAATACTATGGAATGTGTAATCCAAAACATGTATAACTATTTTGCTATTCTTGAATCCCTGCAAAAAACATTTTTTGTTACTATCAGGATGCTACATTTCTCTGGGAAAGAATAGTAATAGTTCCCCATAAAAGCTTTTTAGTAAAGATGTTACTGTGTTCCATGATTCATGGTAAGGATATCAATCTATTTAATGGCTTTCAAATGGATGGCTGAATAACTGTTCAAAAACCGATCAAAATAAACAATTTACCATTATCTTCTCAGATCACAAGTCTACCCTCTACAAGCTGTGGTTTCTGTTTGCATATCACAAGACAAGCTTAGCAACGGGGAGCAAATTTCTTTTAAAATAAATCTAATTAGAAAACCCATATATCTACTGGTAATGGAAAAAGGATTAGTCATGTCAAGCATTACACAATTGCAGAAATGAAATCAAAATAACTTCAAATTATCTCTTAGAAAAAAATAATCTATACTGTAATCAATCATACCTCATTCACAAATGGACAAATAATAATACTGATTCACAATAATAGAAGACAACGTGGTGCAGCACGTACAGCCCAGGCTATATTTTTTTACTGCCATTCAAATCTTTTCCTACCTTTTTTTAAAAAAAACATTGTAATGTTTTAAAATTAAATAAACTGATATACTGCAACGAAAAACACCATATTTAGCTAAATGAATGTGTTTTGACTTCACAAAGATCCCATTAGGATAGTTCACGTTCTTGTAAATCTTTTTTTATGAGTCATCTTGTTCCCTATGATGCAAAGGTGTCCTGAGGCAACCATTTTGTGAATGTGCCTACCACATGCTCTCAATATTTCAAACATGCTAATTGAAACATGAGACATGTGATTTGCAACCCATGCAAATAAATGTAAAATAATATTATACAATGCTTTTAGCACTTTTTCCAGAAATGAAGACTGGGGAACTGAGAACTATTCTAGGTAAAACATTTCCTAGAATCTGAATCATAATCACTGAAGTAGTTTTTATGTTGACAAGATCAAGACTGTCAAAAATTTGTATTAATCAATTTATCATTAACAAGGCATTTAATATATTTTTGTTGAAGTACAATTTGTCTCTGTGAGACCCTTCACAGGATGTTTCATTCTGTTTTATAAAGTCCCTTCCCTGACAAGCTGCAAAATATTTTCTGTTGCTTTATGTAAAGATCCAGTTCTGAAACACTACAACTGATTTTAATAGTTTCTCTTAATTTTTAATGCTCTTTCAGTATTTGCAGCAAAGTAGGAAAGTCCGTTTTGAGTTAAGCTCAACTCCTACTGGCTTCCTGGAAAGGCTACATATGGTTTTCATAGGAACAATATGGATGTTTTTGCTTTTCCCATCTTCCAAGCTATTTTTTCAACTTCTCAGTCTAACCTACAGCTTTGGTTATATTCATGGAATCATCATTGTTTGATTCAAAGGCATTTACCTTGACCTGTAGCTATAGTTACATTTAAAATACACCTGCCTGTGGAAAATTAGCCCAAGAGAATGAAGGTTAAACTGAAACTTACCTGTCTTTTGATCCTAAGGCTTACTAATAGATCTAACAGATTCCAGTGTGGCTTACTATAACATCTTAGTACAAAATTTTCTGTTCCCCCATTCTTTTTCCTTTTTTAGTGATGGATAGGTTTTTTAAAAGGATATATAAAATTATTTTTTCACTTATTTCCCCACGTTTTTGAAAGCTAGTGCGTAATTGAAATAAATGGGGAAATTGCCATTTTTCAGCATTTGCCCCCAATTTTTTAGCAGGGAAGTCTTGGCTATATGAGCCATCAAAAAGGGAGCTAGAAAACTGTAAGTAGTGCTCAGAACACAATGGATCAAGGGCAGCTTGATTTAATACCTTGCTTAGCTTTACACTGGAGCAAAGATCTCTGCTTCTTACTATCCTAACAAGGCAAAGCAGAGATTACCTGGTTTTAGTCACTATCACTAACAAAAGGAGTCATATGAGACCATTTGGATTACAGGCAGCTTAATTTGTTTCCAGTAAGAATTCTGAATTGGAATTCCAGAACTTCAAAACATTGGATCTCAGAGTTTCTCAAGCAAATTGCTATTAGTTGGATGGGATTAAATACATTTCAAGAGATGCACAAGAGTAATTTTTAGGGCTCTTCTCTACACTCCTGGCAGAAGGCTTTCTTTCATATGGGGGAAGATATTATCAACTAGAACGCTGTTGCCCCTGAATTGCTCTTTTTATTAGTTGTAGTCCTCAACTTACAACCAAAACGGACCCCAACGTTTCTGTTGTTAAGTGAGACATTTGTTCAGTGAGTTTTGCCGCATTTTATGACTTTTCTTGCCACAGCTGTTAAGTGAATCATTGCAGTTGATAAGTTAGTAACCTAGTTGTTAAGTAAATCTGGTTTCGCATTGGCTTTGCTTGTCAGAAGTTCGCAAAAGGGAATCACATGACCCCGGAACACAGCAAAGGTCATAAATATGAACCAGTTGCCAAGCATCTGAATTTTGATCACATGATCGAGGGGATGCTGCAAAGGTCATAAACTCTGAACAGCAGCCGTAAGTCACATTTTTCAGTGCTGTTGTAACTTTGAACTGTCGTTAAACGAACTATTTTAAGTCAAGAACTACCTGCATATCTCTGAAAGAAGGCTAAGAGGGGGCAACAGTTCACCGCTGCAGCCACTATTGGAGGAATGGTGAGCAGGGAAGAGGATTCTTCTCCCCTTTGCTGCCTGCCTTCTCCAACCCCCCCACCCCCAACCAAACACAGATCTTCGGCTTTCCCTTAACCTTTGTGGCACCTTTTGTCCCATGCTGCACAACACCCAGTCCCAGTGCATCCTCTTTCAAATGTGAAGGCAGCTCTGGCTGCTACTGTTGGGAGTGTCAACGGCATATGGTAGTAAACCTAGAAACAAGGGAAGGGCAGCAAAGAGGTTCCAAGGGAGGTATAGGTGGGCAGGGGAGCGGGAGACAGAAAGGCAAAAGAGGTTACTGGGGAAGATCATCGTGATGGTACGTGTTGGGTTGCAACACAGGGGTTACCAATGGGAGTAATGACTATGTGGAAAGTTTTCCATGAGGTCATTATTCCCTTGGAGATGAGGAGTCTCAAGTTTGGTGTCGTGGCTTAGGCATCAGGTTAGAAACCACCTTTAACACGAAAACAACTGGGTGAGTTTGGGCCAGTCCCTGTCTTTCAGCCCTAGGAAGGAGACAATGGAAAACCACTTTCAAAATCTTGCCAAGAAAACTGTAGGAATGCATCCAGGTGGTCACCAGGAATCAACACAGACTTAGAGGCACTCACTCAGACATTTTGTTGATTCTAAAAACTTGATTACAGGGACAAGTATGGTCTCTCCAGCCAAAGGAGAAATAGCCATGGAGGCACAGAGTAGTCAAATAGGAGAAGGCAATCCTGCAAAAAGTCAACTGGAGCCTTAAAAGTACCCAATCTCCCTCATTCTTCCTATGCACAACCCAAAATCCTTGCATGAAGAAAGACTTATTCCATTTTCTCATGGAAAACATTTTTTGCTGGATCACCATCTCAAATGCCAGGACAGGGTGAACTTTCAGAATCAATTATTTAATCTGAAACCAACAGTTAAAGAGAATTCCCAATGACTCTAAGCTAAATTATCTTAAGGAGCTTCACCTGGAGCCTGTGAAATTGAATAGTGGTTGGAAAATATTACAAGGCTGGAATATGTACGCACTCTTCTGTACCTGGAAAGCAAGTAACAATTTCCACACTGTTTCAAGAAGCAACTAGCAAGTACATCAAAGAATCGCCACCCTAATGAATTTACCAATAAATGAGGTGCTGAATGACTGCTAGGGATCTGACAGTTAGCATTATAACATGATAACCATCACATACTTCACAGGACTTTCTCAGAACCACTCAACTAAACTCCTTTCTCTTCACATAATATGGATGACAGATGAGATAAGAGAGTAATTACTTTTTAATGATAGCTATGCTCCTTGTTTCTTTTAATAATTCACCTTATACACTAGGGCAGAGAAGGACATCCTCTGCAGGTTTAGAGACTGCACCTAAGCCTCTCAAGATTTTGGAGGGCCAAAAGAGATCATCTACTAATGCAAAAGGATGTCCCAAAAGGGGTGGTCAAATTTTATTTTGGTCTTTCCAGATGTGTAAAAGTAAAGTTTGGAAAGGAGGAAGCTTTGGGAAATAAGTCATTCAGATTTCCGCTCTTACAATCCCCTTACAGCCACTTCACTGCTGAATTTTAACTGAACAATTTCAGGGCATTAAGAAGAGATGCAAATAGATACTGGGATGCTATACACAGCCAGCATATTGCTTTACCACACCATTAGAGATGTTGTATTCTAGACAACTTACATAGTTATCCCTTGAAAATAATAGGTAAAAGTGATCCTGGACATCTCAAATATGATACCTCAGAATACTTTGACATGTGATGATCTCAAATTTGGGATGCTCTTTTGAACATTCCTTTGTTAATATGATCAAAGAAACAAAATGCTTTTCAATGAAAAAATTAACCATATCTTTGGCTACTGAGATGGGCGGCATATACATTTAATACATATACCAACCTCCCCCTACACACATATACACACCTCCATTGGGCCATGTCAAACCCCAGAAGTCTATATTCCAGTGATGATGAACCTTTTTGTTGTGGTGTGCCGAAAGCGTGCGCGCACCGGAACTCACAGTGCAATATGCCCCGCCCCCCTGCACATGCGCACACAAAATCCTGCCCCGCCCCCTTACCTGCACTGCGCATGCGTGTATTTCCCAGCTGAGATGAGGCGAAAGTGGCCTTAAATGGGCTGAAAATCAGCTGGGAGGCACATGCATGCGCAGTGCAGATATGTCTGGCTGGGGCTTGTGTGCCTGCACAAATCGCTCTGCATGCCACCTGTGGCATGTATGCCATAGGTTGCCATCATGGCTATATTCAGTATTCCACATTTACCCATGAGTGAGAAGAACTGTAAGCTCTGTTGCTTTTCAATGAGAAAGCTCATTCTGGCAATAAATCTCTTGGGAACTTAGATGGATAAAGAACAAATAGGGCCCTGAGACAAATGTATAGTCCATCATACAATGGGTGTTCTTTCAATTGTTCTTGAACAATGACTATTCACATACCTGCGGTTCCATTAGATAATCCCATTTTAATGTGAAATTAAACAAAATCCTAAAAATGCTTTCAACATATTAGGAAGTTCTTAATCTCACTTTTTGCAAACATAGTTGAGAATGAGAACTGATACATCTTACCATAAATAAGCCCTATGCTCTAGTTTACACAGCTACCAAATGAAGAAATGTAAAATATTAAATGGGATATATTCTCATGAAAAAATATCCACACTTATAGAGGCAGACAGTTCTGGTATCCAGGCATTGTCTACAATAAAAAAATTCAAAGATTACCAAAAGCAAATTTTATATTAACACTGTGTCCTTCAGAGTTATTTACCAAAAGCACATACAAGAATAGCAATGATAAAATATCATTGCATAAGAACATTTCTAGCAAGGTAAAAATACACAATTTGAACGAAGTAAAATCTGCTCAGTTCTTTTCTTCTCCATCTTAATGTAACACATTCTCAAGTATTTGAATGGCCTAAAAGAAAGCCCGTCTAAACACATTGCTTATTAAGATCAGATGTTTGTCTTGACTTTCTGCCAACATATTATGTTCTGTTTCCCAAAAATACTCTTTTGGTGTTCTGACTCAAGTCTCCATTACAAAGCAAAAAAGTACCAATCTTGATGTAAAAGCGATAAATTCAAGACAACCCATTATCAGAAAATCAGTCTGTCATACATACTGTACTGAAAATTTAGGGTGATCACTACACTATGTCATGTCTCAGGAATGGGGGAAGGAAGAGAAGGGTGATTGTCTCTCCTACTCATACAGTTAAAAGCTGGGATAGACGTAGCATTTTGCAATTCTTCAGAACAATGACTCATAGTCTTACTTAATTTATGTTCAGAGGTCTTCACAATCATTTCTCAGATTCTAGAAGAAGTTAAGATAGAAAGAGATAATTCACTGCCTCAGTGGTTCCCTTTGAGGCCTACAAGATAATGTAATCTTGGGCATGTTTGAGAGCTGCAAAGTGTGTGTCATCACCTGATTGGGCAGAGCAAAGAGCTGTAATATTGTGGCTAATGCTGCCTAGTATAAAACAATGGCACTATAGATGGTATTCAGTGCTTTTATACATTCGCACATACATATTAGTTTTCCTCCCCAAAGGTGTGGATAGCAAGTATCATCTACTGGCATGCTATATGAATGTATAATGCATACCACCTCCAGCCTCAACCAGGAAATGGTACAAGAATTTGCCTTAGCTTTCTCTATGGCTTTCTACTTTGATAAACTAAAGCATGAAGGTTGCCGAACCCAAATCAGCCAATGATGACTTCTGGTAGTTATAGAATGGAAATTAGTATGCTTGAGCAGAAATGTTCCATGCTGAACCATGTGCCTAAAATGAGCTTGATCTGTGAACAGTCCCTTACTAACTGCAAGTTTATACTCCTGCCTATAAATTATATATATTATGTAGTAAGAATATACAGGCCTGTTTAAGATTTGATCTCCATGATAGGAAAGAAGAGGATACATCTGAAAGCAAGCTTTCTTTGTAGTGGTTCCCACACTGTCAAAGACACCACCCCATAGGTATATCTGGTGCACTTTATCTTATGCTACAATGCACTTAAAATAATTATGTCTGGTTCTTGGGGAGCCACTGGTCTGCTTTTAGTTTATGAATAGAGAGCTCTCAATGCAAATTGCAATATACAGAGACTGGAGAAATACAAAAATAATCACTGGCTATTTATATTGGCTTAGGAAAGCTATGCAATGTGTTAAAAGTGTATACAAAAATAGATTTTGTACAATGAGAACCAGTTTGGCATAATGCTGGAAATGCTGGATTAGGAGAGGTGAGAACCTCATATGGCTTTTATTGAGAGAAAAATACGGGGAGAGAATGTTATGTATGAATACTTGAGTTCCTGAATGAAAGGCTAGATAGAAATCTAATGACTATGATAGGTATATCATAAATCCATTAACAAACTCTATACTGAGCATGTTCAACAAACTTTTTCAAGATATGATCAAATTTCCAGAAGAAAACAGGCTCCTTAATTGATTTAATTTTCCCCTTAACAAGCAATTTAGATGAAAGTCCTGATGAGATATTGTTTGCTTCCGTTACACTCTTTGAAAACCAATTAATATTGTTGTTTTAACATTTTGAGGCTGTTTGCTTTATGAGCATTCAAAAACATTCAGAATTGCTTTGCATATTATTCATCAGGCCTGTACAACTTACGACTGCCTGAGGTGAAAGCAGCAAGCACACACCCATCCATTTCCACAGAGAGAAATTAAGTGGGGAATCAATCACATGTTGCCACTGGAAACAGGACAGGCCACATGGTAGCAATATATAAATAATCTGTTTTAGGCACAAATAAAAAGAAGTATTGGGGAATAGAAGAAATTTCCAACTGATGCCCAGTTGCACAAGGCTTGGATGTCATAAACATTATAGGCCTATTAAGATGTAGGGTAGCAACATACACACACTCATATATACAGGGGGGAAGAGGGGGGAACCGGTATACTTAATTGCTGTTTCCTAATTAAATTGGCTGGGTTCATACAATGATTCAATATAACAAATCATAAGTTAAACAGCAACGTTCCCACAACCTTGCCAACAATATTTTAACTCAACATTTTGTGCAAACACAACCATAAACCATTTGCAGAAGCATCTGAAAAAAGGATATGGATTCAGCAGCAATCAAAATGTGAATAATACATGGAAATGAATACTTGCACAGCTAAATAAAGCAGCATTCAGTTTGCACTATACATAAAGTTTAGAACCTTTTCTCACAGTGCTACAGTGTCTACTCAATAAGAAAGAGTAAATTAATGATTACTTATAAGTAATAATTTGTCACAGCAATATAACTACTCAATAAGTCATTTAGGAGAAGTTACCAAAAATATTTCAGGATTATTTTGGGAAAAGATATAGATAGCCATTCTACACATATTCTATTACATACTGTAGTCCCATTTGACATTTGATAAGGTAATATAGATGCCAAGCTACAGTTCCCAATAATTTGAACACCCTTCATGTTTACCTTCTTCACTATTGATAAATTTCAATATATACTACAGGTAGCTAGTAAAATATCCCTACATGCCATTTTGTCAAGTAATACAAAGAACTTTTATTATATTTCTACAATTTACAGGGAATCCTCAACTTACAACCTTTCATTTAATGACTGTTCAGGGTTACAATGGCACTAGAAATAGCGTCTTATGATCAGTTCTCACACTTATGGCCATTGCAGCATCCTCACAGTCACGGGTGATCAAACTTCGGATGTTTGGCAACTGGCATGTACTTATGACGGTTGGAGCATCCTGGGGTTCTGGGATTGTTATTTGCAACCTTCCTAGGGAGCTTCTGACAAGCAAAGTCAATGCAGGAAGTTAGATTAATTTAACGGCCATATGACTGACTCAACAACTGTAGCAATTCATTAAACAACCATGGCAAAAAGATCACAAAATGGGGCACAACTTTAACAACAGAAATGTTGGGCTCAATTGGTCATAATTGAGAACCAGCTGTGCTAGAACACTGGGGAGTGCCGAAATTTCTCATCTGGATTAAGTAAATTTGCCTGTACAGAGCATCAAACCTACCTTTGGATATTTGTTTTTTTTTCCTTTTTGCAACAATCAGACTATCAGGATGTTATCCTCTACATAATCCTGCTAGGTGGGATATTAACCAAAAAAATTATGTGGTAAAATGGTTCCCTGTATCTACCTTTTTACAGGCAACTACCTGCATTTATTGGCAAACCGTAATGTTTATTGAAACACTGTTACAGCACGTAACTGATTGAACTCACAAAAGCTAAACAGAATGGAGGTTAATTAGACAGAAAATAGTCAGGAAATCCCAAGACTGTAGATTAGGCTTGAAAGTTCAAAAACATCCCAGAAAAAGACAATGGTGAGACACTTTTGTACCACTGCCAAGAAAACAAGTTGGCTGTGCCCCTATACCAACCAGGAACTGAACTCAATGCAAAGGAGACATTACCTTGACAATCAGCTGAGGTTTCTTACCTGGAAAGGTATGTGGGTGGGGTGACCCTCTTTTAAGGCACTTGGAACAGAGGACATGCACACTATAGTATAAGCCTGGCCATTCTTGAAGCAATACATTTAGTTCTTCCACCAGTGGGGTTATGGCTTGCCAAGCTGTCCATATATTTGGTAGAGATGCATGGCTAGCAATAGACAGTGTATCTGGTTGTTGGGTGCCTTTGGCAGGCCTGTAACTTATAACCACCGGCACTTTCCCCCTGTACGCATAGATCTGATATTTTCCATCTGATCGCTGAACCACATGGCTGTTAATCTGCACACTGTAGCGAGCAAACAATCCAGGGGGGAAAATAAAGGGAAAGTTGTACTCAATCTGCAGCTGTTCTGCCCCAAAAGATTGCCCACCCAGGCTAGTACCATTGATCCATGCCTCTGCATGAGGCATCTCGTTCTTCACATAGCAGGGAAATTTGTACCATGCTGTAGCTCCATTCAAGGGTTTTGATTTGGGCTTATTAACCCCATAACAGAGTCCCATCTTTTCGAGCAATTCCAGCAGAAGCTGCAAGTCCTCTCTGCTTTGGATGTGGGGCTTGAGAAGCAGGTGAATAACATGGGCAGGGAGAAGGCCATGAAGCAGAAATCCTTCCACATAGTGGTGGAGCTGTGTGGCCTTCATCTCGTCCATATGGGTGCTGCTGAGCAGTTTCTGGAGCAATATTGAGGCGTCATGCTGGCAGAAGACATTGAGAATGTCGATGAGCCTGGGCAGATTGTGGAAAACATATTCTCGGAGGGTCTGGTGCTCCTCAAAATACAGCAGCTTGCCACTCTCGTGCAAGTAGGAAAGTGCACTTTGGAGACGATCCTCAGTCAGCCCTGCCTGCAGGCCAAGTCGAGCAGAGTCCCACCAGCTTAGCCATAACTGCTGAGCTTGGGGTTGGAAGTGCAGCTCCTCCAGCACTTGCCAGGATCTTGGCAGAACCCGGTGCAAATTGGGAAAGATGTCCCTGTGCTCTGCCACTGAAAGGAGCTTCTCTCGCAATCGACGGACCTGAACACAATCCCAGCAGTTTATAGGCAAAACTGGGGAGAGGATTTGTGGACGGTGGTTGAGCAGATATTGGAACTGAGCTTTCTTGCGCCGTAGATTCTTGTCTGATACCCCATAGAAAGCAACATGGGGGCTCGAGCAGCGCAAATCAAAATCCTGCCCCAGAGCTTCATCCACCTGCCGGGCCAAAATCTGGAGGCCTTCATAGTCACATTTCTCCTGCCAAGCAATCTGGCGGTGGATGTCTAAACATTTCTCCTCTACCTCCCGTTCAGGACACAGGTCTGCATGGGTACCCACCATACATACCACAGCATGTGGCACTTTTGCCCCCAGCCAGTGAAGGAAGTGTCCTACAGAAGGATAAAAACACTGTGGCATGTAAGTGCTCAGATTGACTACCAACACATAAAGGGCTCCAGGAGAGAGGAAGAAGGGCTGGATCACATCGTAACTTGGGTCTCCTGCCAGCTCATATACAATGAAGGTTAGACTTCTCTCCACATCTGCTGTCCAGTCTGCCACTTCGATACCTTTGCTGCTGCTTGGCAAACCTGTTACATGTGAGCCTGGAGGCCTCAGGGGGTAACTCCCCAAGCAGGTTTCCCTACGTATTTTAACTGAGGGGGACAATGGGGTATCATCGTGCTGCTCCGCAGCAGAGCCTCCTGTCTGGGTCCGACCAATAACTTTGGGGGACTGACTGAACACACCCCTCTTCTCAGTGGAGGTATATCCTAAACAGGAACATTTCAGAGGTGAGACAGACAAAGAAGAAGCCTCGGGCTGTTCCACAATGGGACAATGGTTTGGCTGTGCTTTTGGAGACAGAGGTTGGGGCAGGTCTCTCAGGGGTTGTATGAAGCACCCCCTGCTTTGGGTTCTTTCAAAATTCTTAGTAGCTGAACCAAAAGATGACTCTGCCTGCTCCTCTTCCTCTTCCTCCATGAGGCACTTCCTAAGCAGAGTTTTGCCTGCATTTTTCAGGCCCATGAGGACTAATTTGAGACGGGGTTTAAGGGCAGGCTGAGAGTGAGCCAGTTCCTTCTGGTAGGCAGCTATGTAAGGGATGCCCTTCATACAGACCTCATAGGGGGGCTGGATCAATGGATTGTCTTTGATTTTCCACAGACTCACACGGCTGAGTTGGCCAAACCCCTCTGGAAGGATGGCGATCTGATTTCCCTGAAGTACCAGTTCCTCCAGCTGATGAAGCTTGACTATGGAATCAGGCAGGTAGCGGATGCGATTGTTGTCCAGCCAAAGCGTGCGGAGTTGGCAAAGCTGGCAAAGTCCAGCGGGCAACAGGGTAAGCTGGTTGCGACTGAGGTAGAGCTCCTCCAAGCCTGGAAGGGCCAGCACAGCTGCCGGGAAATCAGCCAGCAAGTTGGATGAGAGGTTCAGCATTTTGAGACGCTGCAGGCTGCCAAAACCAGCAGGCAGGACACTCAAGCGGTTTCCATCCAGCATGAGACTCTCAAGGGTACCCAGCTGGCACAAGCCCTCCGGCAAGGCCGTCAAGCCAGTGCCACTGAGCCACAGGATTTTCAGGTGCCGAAGAGAAGTGATGCCTTCCGGAAGAGACCCCAAGAGCCGGTTGCCAGAACAATCCAGCTCTTCCAGGGCATCCAGCTCCAGCAGCGCTTGAGGGAAAGCAGAAAGCTGATTGTGGTCCACGTCCAGGGTGCGGAGCTGTCGCAGGTGGGCCAGGGCCTCGGCGGGCAGGTGGCTAAGGCGGTTGAAACTCAGATCCAGCTCCTCCAGCTGTGGCAGTTCGCCCAACCCGCCGGGCAGCGTCTCTTCGCCTCCGAGCTGGTTGTGGCTGAGGTTAAGCTTACGGAGCCCGCGCAGGAGCGCCAGCGCCTGGCCGTCGTCGCGCAAGCAGCGCAAGCGGTTGTGGCTGAGGTCGAGTTCGGCCAGGCGGCCCAGGTGCCGAAGGGCGGCGGCCGAGGGCAAATGTGCCAGGCGGTTCCTCCGCAACGAGAGGACGCTCAGGCTGCTGCCCACAGCGGCGCACAAGCCCTCCGGCAACTCATCCAGGCCGCGCCCGCTCAGGTTCAATGCCTCCAGCGGCGAAGTCGGCGGCGGCGGCGGCGATTGTTGTTGTTGTTGCTGCTCCTGCGAGGATTTCAGCTTCGGCGGTGCCTCCGGGCCGCTCTCTCCCCGGGAGCCCAGCTCTAGCTCCAATTGCTGGAGGTTGCTCTGCAGCTTCCTGGCACGCAGGGCGGCGTCTCGCCAGAGCCGGGCCGCCTCCTCTGGACGCTCCATCTCGGCCATGGCGCCACCGCCGTAGCGCTTCTAGGGCGCAGCGAGACGGGAGTAAAAACGGGCCCGGGCACCCTCGACCCTGGCCGTTTTCGTCCGCCTCCTCCTCTTCCAAGCCGGGCCGCGCCGCTCAAACCTGGCGGGGGGCTCCGCCGCCACGCTCGCCATGGAGAAGGCGACGGCTCCGGCTACAAAAGGCGCGCGGCCTCCGACAAGTCCCGTCTCCTGCGCCTTCGCCGCCGCCGCACCCGGCGGAGCATCCTTTCTCCCGGGCGACCGCTCCCAGGGCGAGGCGACGCCGGTGGATGCCCTAACTGGGACTGAGGAGCCGGAGGTGGCGGTGACGGTGGCGGCAGCAGCTGCCGCGAAGCAGCTAAAGCAGCCGTAGCGCCGCCTGCCGGCACGTGACTGCCTGCCTGCCTCCGCGCCCGGAGCCGCCCTTGAATCCAGGAAGAAAGGGCGCGTCGGGGCAGAAAGCGGCTGCTTTTCCTCACGTCTCTTTATTGTCGCGGGTGAGGAGCCCCGCCGCATCTGCCAATCATCCTGCGGGAGCGTAAGGGAAGCTGACGGAGGGGTTTCTTGAGGGTGAAAGGGAAAATTCACTCTGATGTAGGGGGTTTATCTTTGGTGTGGAGCCGTTCCTTCCTTTCAGAACTAGGCTAATCCCCTGCTTGAGAGTAGGGGCTCTGCAATAGGTTTAAGATGGTCAAACTAGTCAAAGAGGAAAGAAAGGCCTCTAAAATCCAGGGAATGGGAGTTTATCTTGGAGAAAAACACTGCTTCTGTCTACAGCCTTACCTCTTATTTCCTTTTTTGGCTTCGTTCCTGACCTGATACGTTATTTAGGATTGCGCACAGCCTGCAGAAAGTCGCCCACCTCTTTCTTAGGAGCTCAGAATTATATTACAACATCATTCCCTCCGGATGGGTTGGTTCATGACTCACCTTATTTCCAGCAAATATGGTCGTGTTACAATATTCCTGCCTAGCAGCAAGCTGAAGAAAACTGCACAATTTCCTCTTCTTCCTCCTTGCCCTCTCCCTGCCCCTGCAGGTTTCCAAAAAGTCCATGAAGTCATTTTGTGAGCTTCACAATTAGATATTTAATTTCACATCTTTTCAGATGTAATATATGGCAAGGAACTTTTACCTTACTTTGCAAAATATCCCATAGCTTACACCCATAGCTGTGTGGCATCAGAAGTTAGTGCTTTGCCCATGCCTGAGGTGTCATAAGTCCAAATAATGAAGGCAGAGCATTTGTTTGCTTCCTAAGAAATAGGATCCCATCTGCAACTGCAACTGCAACATCAAAAAATTGAGATCAATGAAAAAATGAACTCATTTTTGGATTTATACATTGAATTACAAATAACCAAACTGGCTGGGAGGACTTGAATACATACTCCCAAGTCACAAAACACACATAAAACTGCATATTAACTTCTAAATAATAAGGTTTAAATAATATGCACTCTGCCTATTTCCACTAAAAACTGGTGTGATCATTAAATGAGAAACTATATACAAATAATTGTAATAATTGTAAGAAAAGAAAAGCAGATAGGAAAGGGTAGTGCTTCTCAAACGTTTTCCTTCATTATCCAAAACCATTTTTAGGAATCAGCAAACAGTTTTGTTATGTGTTCTCTATGAAAGCCTGAATGGAAAATCTTACTTCATACATAGGTACTTGGAAACGGCAATAATTGCATCTCATCCTCCCCAGCTAACACAGGATATTCACTGTGAATTGTTGACCAGAAAGACTCCAGATGGTTCTTCTTTTCTTCAAATAAAATTTTGCACTGACGTTTAACATAAGCTCAATCATTCACTCTGTAAAGCCATTAATGAGTTAATTAATGTTAGTTAATTAATTAAGTATTAATCCAAAGAAAAAATGCTTTTACCCAATTTTGAATAATTTACCCAGGTTTGGGAAATGCTGGACTGGCGGATAATCTCATCACGTTTATTCAGAGGAGGATATTATCAGCATTTGCACTTTCAGTATTACAGTATTAATAACTCAGCATATGTCTTTTTCTAGAAAGGGGTCTTGTAAGTATATCAGTTTAGCACACTGGGCTGGCATACTCCTCTCATTAGTGTAAAATACTACGGGCACCTGCAGAAGCGGAGCAAGGAAGGGCAAATATTTACAAATCAAACAACTTAGATTTTTTTTTAAGTTTTATTGATTTTAACAACAAACAAAACCACGTAAAACATACAACATAAAACATAAAAACATCCTCCTCCTTCATAGATTTACAAACAGTGTATCGGTTGGTTTACCACTTTTTTTTGTGCATCCGTTTCCTAGACACCATTATAGTTATATTACATAATAACTCATATTATCAATCAACAATTGTATAACCTAGTATCATTACTGAGAAATCATTTAACTATAATTTTGTTAATTCATACTTTAACGAGATAACTATAATTTACTTAATTTATTTTACAACAAATCATAAGATCATACCAAATCTATCTTAATAAAGTTTTATAAAAATAATATCAAAGAAAAAAGAAAAAGAAAATATATATTCATTATATCCTAAGTCTAAATATTCTATTATTATGTTTTATTATCTAACCATTGATAAAAAAGATCCCAAACTTCATAAAATTGTTTATCTTCTTGTTCTCTAATTTCAAATGTCAATCTACTCATTTCAGCACAATCCAATATTTTCTTAATAGTTTCTTTCTCTGATGGAATTTTCTCACTCTTCCGACAAGAATAGCAAGAATGTTCAAGAATAAATCTGAAAAGTGCTGGAAATGTCATCAGATACCTGGCTCATACTACCATATGTGGTGGACTTGTGAGGACGCTAGAAAATATTGGACTAAAATTTGCATATGGTTGGAAAAAATGACAAAGAAACATATAGACTTGAAACCAGAGATTTTTTTATTGGGAATTTTACCCGATACATATAATAAAAATTTGAAATATTTGATTGTAAATGTATTAACAGCGGCTAGGATTGTAAAAACAACTTAGATTATTGAGGACAATGTTGGGGCACATATAAAAGACTGAACTTGGCATCATGGTCTCACATCACACCTTTTTATCACATTTGCAACCTCATGATTTGTCCAGGATAGTTTTATTAGAAGAATTTTGCTTAAATCCTGGAATATCTCCATGCCATTTCCCTCATTTGAGAGGGGGACCATAGCAGATCCAAAACTATAAACAAGAAGAAGATTGTTCTGTTCAGACTAGATTAAGATATTTAACTGGACGTGATTAAAACCAGCCATCAGAAACTACCCTGTCCTAATTCAGTCCATTGATCCATCAAATAGGTGTTGCAATATTTAAATCAACACCCCCCAATTTCTCACATCACCACAACAAGCATTAGTGCTGTCTGGGGTTGTAATACATTTGAAGTACTAAGTTGGGGAAAGATAGGCCTACCCTACAGGAATTTCAGCTGAGGATCTTCATAACTCCTGAGCAGTGGTGGTATTCGACCGGTTCTGCTTGGTTCTGGAGAGCCGGTAGGAGCGATGAGCAGGAGAAACCGAACCGGTTCTCTCTGCTGCTCTAATGGCTCTGCTGTTGGGCCCACCCACCTGCCTGGGCTCCCATACTCACCTTTATCTGCTGAATTTGAAGCGCAGCTGCTTTGTGTGGCACAGAACAGTGCCACGCGGCAGCTGCTGAAGCGACCGGGAGATTGTGCAGGCTTGCAGGAGGCGAGGTAGAATGCCTCTGCGCCTGTGCAAAGTGCGCATTTGGCATGCGCATGCATGTAATGTGTGTGCAGCAGGCAAAGCGTGCCCACCAAACCATGCCCACCAAACCGGTGGCAACAATATTTGAATCCCACCACTGCTCCTGAGATACAGAGATGGAACCTGAGACTTTTTCATACATAGTGTACACAGTACAGCTAAGTTAAAAATCTAGCAGTTGTATCATACCTACTCAAAACAAAAGATTATTCCAGTGAAGGATATATTCAGAAGAGTTGCACATGCTTGATTGACTCAAGAAAAATATTTGCAAGCAATAAAAAGGAGATCTTCTTGTCTACTGCTCCACATGGAAGCAGTAGACAAGAATTAATTAATTAATGGAATTATTGCTTTTAATATAATCAGCAAAAGACACAGGTCTCTACTCTTTTGTTTTGAAGGGAATAATGGTTTAGACTTTAGATCATACTAACTAGGAACAGATATCAAATTAAGCCAATATGTATTAAAGTGGTAACACAAGTGTCCTCAATATGAGAGTTGGATGACCAGATGAACTTTTGTACATTTACTATAGCATCTCTGTTCTTTATGGCAAATTGTACCGTAAGCCAAAATTCTTCCTTAGAAGTAGCACTCTCCTTTGCATATCATCATTTATTGCATTGGTTTACATTTTTAATATATGAATTACAATATATGTTACATATAAATAGCCTTTTTATATATTAATATGAATTATTCTTACATAAAAATATTTTCCATAATAAGTCTTTAAACTTTACACAAGAAAAAAAACACAAAAAAGCATATATACTGTATTGTCATACAAATGTATATAAATCTTAACACATAATTTCAATAAAGGCTGATCATTTTTTACTGTAATCATATTCTACATAATATACATCTGTAGGTAACTCAATCATAGGCCACAAGTAACATCAGATCTTAAGTCAACTGAGTAATTGGATCCACTTTCATTGTCCACGGCTCAGTTTCCATAAATAGGTACCCAAAATGTAATTCAAAAGAGTGTGAACATTTGAAAATATTAAAACTTACCTCAAAGTCAATTAATGTATGCAGTTGTTTCTTCCAGAACATAATTTTAATGCTAATAGAACTATTCTGAAATCATAATCATTTTAGCCATACTGCAGAATGAAGACTTCTTCCGCATGTTTCTAACCAATACGGTCCTAAACTTTCTTTTGCCAATTAGGTCCCCAATAGTTGCTGATGTCCTCCTCCAACTTGTTTTAGGTCTCTTTATATTTCCATATTCCATATTTCATGATCAAGTCCTGAATAAAATAATTATAATCCTCTGTCTATGTGTCTGTCTGTCTGTCTGTCTGTCTGTCTGTCTGTCTATCTATCTATCTATCTATCTATCTCCCATTGATGTACATGCTCAATATTTTGGAACTCAATAAAATTTTAATTCTGATCTGTGTATCTTGATTGTTGAGGTTATATGGAATTCAACATCACAGATGTTTGTGATTTATGTACATTCCCATAGTAACAAAGCAAGGAAGAAGGCATATTGGATTTCAGGTCTCCTATCAGGTCACCCTTAATTATTCCAATGACAAAATCTTTGGGGTGGATGCAGAGATGGTATTCAGCAGGTTCTGACCAGTTCTGGAGAACCGGTAGCGGAAATTTTGAGTAGTTCAGAGAACCAGCAAATACCACCTCTGGAGATTTTACAGTATCCTTCCCCTGCCATGCCCACCAAGCATGCCCAAAGAACTGGTAGTAAAAAAAATTGAATCCCACCACTGGGCGGATGGTTTAGTAGAAAGCTCATACTATGTGGTCTGTAAAGGTTTTAATTTTCATCAGACTTCTGTTGTGAGTGATTGAATCATAGTCCTTCCTTAGTTACATTAGTCAATGGATCTTGCTTAGCCATTTATCTTTATTAATCCTTTTCTCTCTTCAGTAATCCTGTTTCCTCCAGTAATTGTTTTCACAAAACCATTATTTAGCAAAAGTTGATGCAAAAGACTAATTAATTCTGTTAAGTTTGAGCAATGAGAGGCTGAACCAGAGCATGAGTGCAACA
>NW_020769363.1:531572-543678 GCF_900518735.1 Pseudonaja textilis
AGTGAGTGGACCTGAGTGAGAACTCCATGAGTCCTCAGGACATAACAAATTCATTCCTTAAACTTGCACAATGAACTTATAAACTTGAAACTGCATTCAAGAAGGGCATTATCATTCATTTACAAACACTGCTTCTCTTATTCAAAAAATAACCTAAATGTTGGTCTGTATATTGCTTTTCATCAGCTAAAATGTACAACTTAGGATAGGGAACATGTAGCCTTCCACAATATTACTAGTTTTCCAGAGCTTTACTAATACGGTAAGTATGCTTGCTGCATCCATTGGTCCAGATGCCACAACAAACTGTAGCTAGTGCATAAAACCTGAATCCTATGCAGGGTGATTCATATAACAAAAATGTGTTTTTTCTATTAAATCTGAATCAGACTTGCAAGCATTTGTTTTGTATTAGTAATACATTTTTGTAAATTCAGAAGTTTGAAAAAGCTTTTAAAAGTTTTCTAGTTTATAAGCCCCAGATAAACCCAGTCACACTTCCTGAGGCAAATCAGTTTTAGAGTACAAAGGTTCAATGTATGTAAAAGAGAGGTGAAAGTTAATTTCTAATCAATCATATGGTATAATTAAATGCCTCCTGGCAAGCATGTGGCTCAGCTGGAATAGTAAAAAATAGGTAAGAATGCTAGCTTATGGTTTTTTTTTATAGATGCAGTAAGGATGATGTTAAACTGTGAGAATGGAATAAAACAGAGGTCTCAAACTCGCGTCGTCATGGCATCACGTGACATATTGGGACTTTCCCCCCCTTCGCTAAACAGGGCATGGGCATGGCGAGTGCGTGACACATCCGGCCTGCAGGCCGCAAGTTTGACAACCCTGGGCTAAAAGAACATGTTTTGCTTCTTAAAGGGTTATTTTTGCTACATTCTTGTTATCAGAAGTCAGAGCAGCAGAATTTAATGTGTGAAGTAAAAAACTTCCCAAGTATACTAAGTCAGTCACATACTGCAGGCATCCCTAAGCTGGTTTAAGGGCAAGCAACAGTACGTTGCTTTTGACACCTTAGAAAGAAACTGGTGCTGTGAAAATATGGCATATTAACACGCCTCCATAAAACAGCAAGGATGATCCAGAGGCAAAGACTCACAGCCCGGCACTATGCCTGAGCTAACAGCTTCTCCAGACAAAATAAAGCCATGAGATTGTCCGTACTATGAGCTCTAGGAAGCAACTTCCCACAAGGAAGTCCACAAGGTCTGGAGGGATTCTGCAGGTGACCTATAAGTAGAGCACCATGATCTGCAGAAGAGGACATCATTCTCACAGCCCCACTAAAACTTTCTAAAGCACATTTAAATTTAAAGTACAAGGAGACCTTCAAAGCAGCAAAATACCTAATGCTATCTGGGTGAGTGTACCTTCAATCCAAGAAAGACTAATATAATTACAATTAGTTTGGGAATAAGAGCAGAGGTGGTATTCAACAGGTTCTGACCAGTTCTGGAGAACCGGTAGAGGAAAATTTGAGTAGTTTGGAGAACTGGCAAATCCCAGCTCTGACTGGAGATTTTACAGTATCCTTCCCCTGACATGCCCACCAAGCCATGCCCACAGAACTGGTAGTAAAAAAACATGAACCCCACCACTGAATAAGAGCCCAAGTTGTTGGATGCATGAATTGGGTAAAGTATGTGTGAATGTATAGACATTCTGACTCAATGTGCAAGGGAATATGCATAGATGAGAGAGAAAGAGATGTTCAGAAAAGGAGAACATTCAAAAAGGGTTGAAATGAGGCATCCTTGATGCTCTTTGAACTTGGTTGTTTTGTTTTGTTTTTGCAGATGTTTCATTACCTAAACTAATAACATCACCAGAGCACTGATGAGCAACTGGGCCAGTTGTTTTCAGACAGGTATTAAATGTGTTAGAACTGGATATAAAGAAATCAGACCTCCAGCAACTTTTATCAGTATGAACAGCAGCAGTTTGTCAATTACCACAGATTCCCACATTCTTAAATTTGGCAAATTGGCAGAGAAACAACTGCCTTAGTGGCTGCTCCAAAGTAAACAATCATCAGTGTTCATTTGAGCTTGCAAATGCAGCCAAAAGTTGTTGCAATAAATGGTGCATGTGCTACTACAAACTACTATATTTAGTATTGTGTGGCATTTTCCTTTTCCCCCCTAACAGTTTGATTTCACTTTACCAGAAAGACCCTCTCCCCAGGGGTCTATTAGAACGGACAGAAATGGTTGTGTATATATAATTTATGACACTTCAGCACCCCAAGAAGGGAGTATGCACAATCCTTACAACAAATATTCCTGTTGGGTGCCACCAAGGATGGAAGAGATTTGTGGAAATGAGCAGTAGTCTTTGCTACTGTATCTATGAGAGCAGCAATGTAGCATCCAGCCATTCTTTTTCTCTGCTGAAGTATTTTTCCTCATAGATCCATTGTTTCTTTGGTTCATTTTTCCATTTCCTGCCTTCTTATGACTGGATACACATGGTTTTTAACCCAAAATGTGATTTGCCAGTTTTGACTTAAAACATCGTGTGATCCTAATTAGATTTGTAAACTATGTTACAAATGGTTAAGTCACCTATATATCTTTATGGGTCAGTGTATAATCCAGCCAACCATGCACACATAACCTTATTTCCATCTATCACCTTGGTTGCTATGGAAAGTCCTAGTAGCAGAGAACTGGTCCTCTCCAGCCCTGTTGTTATATAGCTCTCCATTAAGTTCCAGAGTTCAGTTTCTGCAAAACTCAAATGGCAATTGCTTTATGTCATACTACACATGCAGGTAAACCCCTGAATTTGGTGAAAGTATCTCACAAAGCGAGAAAATAATGGCATCAGTGGTCCCACTGGACTGTAATAAATACAGTTCATATCATGCAAACAGAGGCATAGGTCATTATAATTATCTTCATTCTTACATTTCTAATGTTCCTCAAGATGGAGTGACTGACACACAGAAAAATACTGATGGATTATATTTTTATTCTGGCCTAAATACCATCGACATACATTTCTGGTCATGCTGCTGTTCATAACATCATTGATGACTAATGTTTAACAACTCCTCCCATTTAACCTCATTCTTGGGTGTTGTATGAACAGCAATATATCATACTGTACTCATATTCGTGAACTCAAACCAGAGTTTATGGTTGTTTTTTAGAAGATGTCTTTTTTAAAAAGAAATTCTGTCAATGTCAGAAGCAAAACAAAAAATAAAAATAAAAAAACAGTTCTATCTTCCAGCCTACAAATGTCTACTGCATGGAAGGAAATGCAAAACAGATAAACAGGCAGTTCAGAGAGTCCAAAGCTGAGTTAAAATGCTTGAACTGGCAAAAAATTATAAAAGCATAATGTCCCTGCTGCCAATTCTTATCCTGCTTCTGTTCTAGTATCCAATTGGACGGTTTCAAGGCATGTTAAACAAAGCTATTCTGAATAACACCAGGAACAAGAAATCACCCACAGGTTTATGCATCTTTCCAAATTCACCACTGATACAAACCCACTGACTAAGGGGCTTCGGCATGTGAAATAGAGTACATCCTGCACAAATCAAGTCATAGCCTAAACCTGGTACTCTCCAAGGATGCTCTCATTAAGGATGCTGAGTAAAAAGAGAGAGTCCAGTTCTTTCAAAACATTCCATCTAAAAGCTTGCCAGAGAGCTAATGCACAGCTAATGCTAATACCTTCTGGAAGGCAATGGGTACAGCCAAAGAGTGCTGCTTTTTCAAACCTTCCAGCAAAACAGCCAGAGGTTGAGACGTCTCTTATGACATCCCATCTGACTTGCAAGCGTACCTATTTGCTCAATAGGCCTGCAATTACAATGTAATGGGTCAACAATTAAATACGATGCTGAGACACTAAGGGTTTTATTCCAAATATATGCAATGTTTCTGCTTTTATTCCTAGTATTCACAATACCTCTGGTCTAGGATGGCTGGATATATAGAGAAAAAGCTGGTATTTTTAAATGGTTGATATTCTGAAAGAGAGCTCCTCTGTCAGTCTACCAATTACTTGCTAAAAAGTAGACTCTAGAAATGATTATGTGGGACCCACAAAATCAGTTTTTCCCAATCTGCTACCTTCTAGATGTGTTGGATTACAACTGTTTAAACTGATCCATGTGGCAAATTTTATACTGCTGTTTTTTCCAGAACCCACAGGGAACAAAAATTAGCATCAAATATATCCAACTTCCTGGTTATTTCATTAAATCACCCCATGACCTTATTCCAAAGATCAGATCATGAGCTCTTATAATTCCAAACTTTTTAATAATAAACCAATCATTCAGTAAGGGCAATTGTGTTTGTAAGTCAATGAAATATTTTTGCTCACTCCCAACTGATGCTGACAAAATCAGAAATGTGAACAAAATAATGCAGAGAACCAAATTCTCCCCTTCCCCAACAAATGTACCCCCTATTGAAAATTGCTTCAGAAGGGAGACATATCTGCAGTGTACTAAAAGAGTTCTGTAAAAAAAATACACATGGAGTAAACAGGATTTGAATAAGTGCAAATGGTTTCTCATGACAGCCCAACCAGTCCAAAATTTCTGAATATGGTGTCCCCACATGTGATGGGATTATAGTTCTTAAAAGTGTCAGTTTCTAGCACGTCTGAAAGATGACACGTTGAATTTTGTTATCTGTATCAGGGGTGTCCAACCTTGGCAACTTTAAGGCTTGTGGACTTCAACTCCCAGAATTCCTCAGCCAGCTTAAAAATTGCCAAGGTTGGAGACCCCTGAACTATATTAATCTTTGCACTCTGAATTTTTTTTTCATATTTCTGTAAACAGGAATTGCACAGAAGAAACTGGGGTTCAATTTCACAAGACCTCTCTCTGGGTGGCATGTTCTCATTCTTTATTAGTGATTGTTCTCTGCTGCTTCTGTTCAGAATTGTACCAGAGCAAACATGTTTGCTGGCATATTCAGAAGTTGGAAAACTTTGTTCTTAGCGCAATATAGTATTAATGAAGTTGCAGCAAGAATGGATTTGGCATCGTATCAAAAAACCCTTTATTGATCTAATAAAACAAGATTGAAATGTATTATGAAGCACAAAAACTAAAAGTCTAAATAACTCATAAATGCAACATCATGGTTTGCTAATGCCACATGCAAGAGATAATTAAAATTGCATGATCAGGAGAAATTCAGTCAGTGGTCTTAGATAAGATCCTATATTTTGGATAGCAAGTCCTCAGAATTAAACCCAGATTTGTTTATGTCATTTGGCACATTGCCAACATGTCATTAGCACATACTATCAAGCTTCACACCCAAGTAGGCAATAAATCATAAATATGTATAAACTTATTCTGTAATGTGATTCTCAGCTAGACTTGGCAGACAACTCCCAAACATGACTCGGCTAGTGTAGGATCTGTATTGCAAAAAAAGCAGGAAGCAAAAAGCTTTAACATTGAATTGATTACCTACAGCAGTGTAAAACCCCCAAACATTATATACTAATGCTCCAACATTTAAAATCAACATTTCTTTTTGTCTTTTCATATTAATGGATGTTTAGCTATTGATAGCCTTGAGTGTCTGAGATACCTTTATTTTTATATAGATACATTGGTTATAGCCTGATAATCTTTGGAGATATTCTAACCATATGGATTCTATCCAAGTCAACTGTACAGAAGAAGACAGTGTGAACAAATGATGATACTGAAGATCATTTTCAAAGTTTCATATCATAAGTGCAAGGAATACTGTAGGTCCTGGGAGCTCTTTAAGTATGGTTGCATGCTTGCAGATTTTCACTGTCTGATTAAATAATACCATCAGTGGTAATGAGTGTGGGGTTTGCTCCCTGTTTATACATGGTAGCTTGCCTTGCCAGTGTTGAAGGGATGTGGTTTTCTCATTGGTAGTTCTTTGATGTGGGTATTGCTTTCTGCTTGAATGTTTGTCTTGAGTTAATCCCTGCTTAGGAATAGGCTGCTAGGGCAGATATATTCTGGTCTTTTTGTTTCCTTCTTAGCTTTTTTATTGTTTCTTCTCAATAGTGTGTAAACATGATTTATCTTTATTGATGGCTGATTTGTCAAAATGCCAAGCTTTCAGGAATTCCCCAGTGTTTTTGGAATTATCCTGCAAGCTAAGTATTTATACAAAAATAGAAGTTAAAGAGCAGTGCTATCAAATATATAACAGCAGGAAAGGATTACATTTTTTTAAACAAGAAATATGTTCTGAAGGGTTAAGTGGGTGGTGGAAACAACCTCCTGGAATTCATATTTAAAATTTTCCTTTGCACTTTCTTATAAGCCAGTTTTATAACAAAGCCTACTATATTTGGTGTATTAATTTAGTTAAGATATAACATAGCACGTTGCTAAATTAATAAATTCAGGACACTTGACCAGAACTTAAGAAAACCCTTCAAACTCCACAATAAAAAAGAAATATTAAAAGCAGTGCCGTTAATTTGATTATTGAAGTTAGCAATCAGAAATAATTTTATTACATTTAATTAGAAAATAAAAAATAGAACAACTTTTGCTCTTGAAGGTATAGTGGAATTGAACAATGATCTTTCCCAACTTTCTAAAGATTAATAGTGACTTTTGTTAACCAACCCATTTTCTATATAATTTCCTATTTTGGGGTTAAATGGGCTTTGGAGGTCTGTTTCAGCCCTAAAAGTAATAAACTAAAACATAAACTAAAATGAAGATAAAGGGAAACAAGTATCTGTCATTGTTTGGGATGACATGAATACACTTTCATCAACACTATGTTTGGCTTTAATGCCAGTCTTGACCACCCCAATGCCAGAGCGATATTGAATCCTGCTTATTATTAAAGGTTTTAGTTGTGCTTCCTACTCAGGGACAACTTTGCAAATAGAGTTAATGAAGCAGAAGAATTCTGTTAACTAAAACTGATGGCATGACCCCTGCCAATGTGCCAATCAGAATTTGATTTTCTGAACCAGTAACTTGACCCTATCCAAGTAATGGGAAAACATGGAAAGTGGGATCTTGTCAGCATCTGAAGCTGTTGAGCAAGTTATTAAATTGCTATGTGCTACTTAAGCATTATCACCAGACACACAGGAATCCATCACAGAAGGAAAAAGCCCATCAGGTCACCAGGCTTATTCATTTGAATTAGGGTATGCAAGTCCTCTCCTCTGTAAATAAATTGTTCATTCAAAAGAGCATACCTCTTTTTCTATTTTATTCCATGAAAGGAATGCTTAACAGTCATCCCCCATTGTTAGCAACCCTTTTTTCTGAGTATTCAAATGGATTTTATTTAAATGAACAGCTTTTTTGTATGTATCTTCCAGTTGATTCCTGGCCACTGCCTGGGCAAATCCCTACAGTTTTCTTGGCAAGATTTTCAGGAGTATTTTGCCATTGCTTCCTTCCTAGGGCTGAGAGAAAACAAGTGACCCAAAATCACTCAGCTGGCTTCATGCCTAAGGTAGTATTAGATCTTACAGTCTCCTGGTTTCTAACCTGATGGCTTAATCGTGACACCAAATTGTCTTTCACAAATGAACTGTTAGCAAGTTAAAACTCTAAAATCATTGGTTGCAAAATTTTGTGTGCTATTTGTAAAGGTGAGAGGTAGTAAGATGACTTCCAAGGAAAAAGCCTGAGTAACTTTGATATACCCAGATTAAAATATATGGATGTCTATCACTGCATATAATGGTTATTTTATTTGATACCAGTCTAAATCCACAATAAAGTTTGGATGTATTTATTCACTTATTATTCATATGCCACAGAGGAGAACAGCGATTTTGAGATTAATCTATCAAATCACTTTACTCTATTGCAACATTTGGAAGAAATGAATATTACAGACCAAAATGAGCAAATAGTCAAAAACATCCTTGAATTTGCTACATCTATAGCACTATTGGAAGAACACTATATACAGTCAAAAATCTCTGATGAAACTATTGATTTAATGACACATGATGGACAATGAAGAATACTGGAAGTTTTACTAATAAACTGGAGTACGTTGAACTTAAGTCCATAAGAAAACGTATCCAAGAAGAAACACATCAGTTTATCATGAAGCTTGTGAAAAAGGCAATTGAAGAAAACAGAAGGATTAATAGTTCAAAATGTAAGCTTATGAATTCAAGAAAGGTTTTTGCATTAAAATGGGAATATGGCTCTGTGTGTAGAACAAGACAGGAAATGTTAGAAATAATTGGAAAATTCTATTCAGAGCTATACAAAGATCAATATCACTCAAAAGTAACAACACCCATGAAAGAGGAAATGGCAGATATCCTAGCAAAAGGAAGTATCAAGTGCTATACAATCAATAAAAAATGGCAAAGCTTCAGGAAATGATTGTGTTACAGTTGAAATGCTGAAAGCTGGTGGTCACAGTTTACACAAGATACTAGCAAAACTATACTTGAGATGTCTTAAAGAAGAAAAACTGCCCCATGCATGGAATGCTGAAGTGATTCTTATGCACAAGAAAGGGACTCAAGATGATCGAAATAACTATTGCCCAATAAAGCTTCTTTCAGTCATCTACAAGTTTTTCACCAAGATAATAGCAAAAAGAATATTGAGAACATTAAATGATGCACAGCCAAAGGAGCAGGAAGGGTATTAGAAGTGGCTACAGCACAATGGATCATATCTAGGTTGATCTGCAAGTTATTGAAAGGCACAACAAGTACGCCGTGCCTCTGTGCATGGCTTTCATTGACTATGAAAAGGCGTTTGACTCAGTATTCCAGCAAGCAATAATTAAGACATCACTAAACCAAGGCACAGACACTGCTTACATAGACTTACTACAATCAATATATGAAAAAACAATGGCAACAATTTGTTTTAATGATCTTAAAGTGAAAATCGGCATAAAATAGGTGTACAGCTATACCTGAGATACCTATGTTCTCACAAGACCCAGAAAGAGCTACAAGGCTTGCACAATGCAGGAAAATTATTTGGCTTAAAAATAAACCAGAAAAAGAGCCAGGCTATTTTTAATAAATTCACCAAAGAAAGAAAACAAATTATATCTGGAGAAGAACTAGACGTAGTAGACTACTACATATACCTTGGCCAACGGATCTCAATGGAAGGTGATACAATAAAGGAAATTGAATGATTTGTTTAATGTGGTTGGCAGGCATTCAGCAAGCTAAGCATAATTTTCAAGAACAACCTACCCCTATGCTTGAAGATAAAAATTTTCAATCAGTGTGTGTTACCTGCTCTAACATATGCCAGTGAAACATGGACACTAACCTCACAAACTATTTCAAAAGCTAAGAGTGGTGCAAAGAGCCATGGAAAACTACATGTTTGGCATTACAAGAAAAAATAGGAAACTTGTACATGGATTGGAGAACAAATAAAAGTATATGATATAATCAAGAAAGTAAAATAATTTAAATGGAAATGGGCTGGTCACATAGAAGAAGAATTGATGGGAGGCAGACCAAGGTAGTCATAGAATGGATCCCATTGATAAAGAAACATTCACAAAAGAAACCTAAAATAAGATGGATCGATGACATCACTAAGTATTGCAGGCCCAATTGGCAAAAGAAAGCTCAGGACTGTATTGGTTAGAAACATGCAAAAGAGACCTTCATTCTGCATTGGATAGACAATGGCTAAAATGATGATATGCCATGAAATCCAGCATGGCTCAGAACACAACAAAAAACAGTGGAATATTTAAATAGAAACCATCATAAACAAAGTAAAAGCTCCCAACAACAGTTACAATATCCAATCCATCGCAGGACAGCCAACATTGTAGTCTGGATGTCTCCAGGAGAAAGACTTGCTAAGGACAAAGAAATTGTAATTGATTTGTTCCCTTTTCTAAGCAGGGATTGATGGTCTTATTTTCTGCACAATTTTTATGATGGAAATCACTCAACCTTTTCTCGCTGTGGCCAGAGCTTTTTAATGACTGTTGATATTTGTACAGTATTCTGTACTTACTGGAATTACAGATATCCAAGTAAAACTAATTTCAGGCCCCTTTGATCCTTTGGAGTAAAAATTGCATTAAATAATTGCACCGAAGTATCAGATTGGAAACAAAACACCATAGTGGGTAGCTGCTGATCTTGGTTTTTAGATCCTACTTTTTTTTAAAGTGTATCTACAGTAAAAGACTTTGTAATGGGTAGCTCATCCATAAGTCATTAGCAGCACATGAGAAAGGTTTTGAGAATGATAAAGCTTTTTAATTCCTTTGAAAGCTGACTTGGAATTTGTGATAATGGAGAGGCTTTTGTCCAGTTACTAGCTAGAGAGGACAGACAGAGACATTCCTGTATTCTACCTCATCCTCCACCCCCCCACCCCCTGTCCATTTTAAAATCTTCTGTAATAGGACAAGCAACATTGCAGCATTTATACACAACCCTCAGTCTTGATTTGTAAAAGTACGTTTTGAAAATCACTGCACAACTCGCACATGGCACTGCTGGAATATTTTATTCCTTACCAAATTCATTGCTGGGATGGGATGAAGGAAACAAGTAGATGCATGAATTAAGTTCCTTGCCCAAGAGCAAGGACAGCAAGCTGTTAAGTTCCTTCTATCCAGCATTGTGTATATACTTTACACTGAGCCTTTCCTATACAATACCAACTCCCTACTCACTAATTCATTTACCTCCTCACATCATTCCATATAAGTAATGTCCTTCCTTACCAAGTTCCCTTAAGTTTTCTGATAATAATTATCTAAAGAGAATCCTTGGAATATATATCTTATCTGTCCTTGGGATGTCCGCTTTATCTCACTTCCCTGCATAAACAACTTTCAAGTTCTGTGAACAATGAAGATAACCAACTAATCTTACAGTAAAATAAAAAGAGACATGGTTTCTGAACCTCGATAAAAGTGTAAATACTCAAATAAAATGTTCTAATACTATGTCATAAAAATGTTCTAACCACACTAAGCTATAATGGTTGGTGCACAGAACACATTAACACTAAAACAAAGTAAACCATAATATATCATTATATAGAAGCTCAATCACTGTGAGCAAAATGTTTAATATTCTAACATATTTCTTATTTTCCCAGGCACAAAGTTCCAAAATTTTCGCACTAGCAATTTTATTTTAGTCCAATTAGGATTTACACTTTCTCATTTCCCCTCTTTTTTGTTCAACTCTTCTCAACCGCTATTTTTTTCAAACGTCACCACTGCTGTTTCTTTCATAGGTACCCTGCAGAGCACACATCTGTGATTCTACCCAGCAGGTGAAAGGTTCATCAGTGGACCGCCCAGAGTCATTAAACGAGCATTAAAATTCTTTTGTTAAGGGCGCTGAGCATCCATTCACAGCGATCAAGCCAGCCAAATTCACAACACTATGCGTAATAAATGCTTCATTGTCCAGCTGAACATAATCCCAGCCCCATGCTTCAATTCAAAAAAGACATTGACAAATTGGAAAAAATGTTGAGGGAATTGCACGGACAATAAAAAGCCTGGAAAGCAGGGAGGTTAAAGAATCTAAGTAAAATTGTCCATTATTAGCCTTGAGTAAAGGCTAGGCATGTTGAAAGTAAGGATATTCTGCAATTGTGGGGGGGGGGGGGGGGGGGTGGGGGTTAAAAGGGAGTACTATGAGGAGAGTGGGGTAATACTTGTCATTGGCACCAAAATCAGTCTAAGAGTCATGAAATTTACATTGTCAGAATAAAGCTTTAGAATAAAATTAGGGAATCAAGTTACAGCCAACAGAAGTTATCCACCTGTGAAGCTCAAGGAATACACAGGAAAGATGGATGGATGAGAAATCTCCTTTGAGGCGTGGGGCATCTGCAAAGTTGAGATTCAGAGCTCTGTATATTTTGGATTGACAATTCACATCAAGTGATAAAATTGTTGTTTGAACTATTTATGTTTACAGATAAGACTAGAGGCTCTTCGGTTCCATAGAAAAACCAGCATAGCCATTCCCAGTTGGATTCCTTCAAACCTGCAGGGAGTAACAGCTGCAAAATTCCCAGCCAGTGCAGAAATTGAATGTCTTGGGAAATCTTCCTTTCCTTTCCTTTCCTTTCCTTTCCTTTCCTTTCCTTTCCTTT
>NW_020769363.1:543688-556793 GCF_900518735.1 Pseudonaja textilis
TTCCTTTCCTTTCCTTTCCTTTCCTTTCCTTTCCTTTCCTTTCCTTTCCCTTCCCTTCCTTCCCTTTCCTTTCCTTTCCTTTCCTTTCCTTTCCTTTCCTTTTTGGATAGGGAAGTATCCAAAACCATATGATTTCCAGCCTGTGCAATCTGAATTCCTTCGAATTGCCAAAAAGAAGGAAAGAAGCAAGGCTATTCCATCATGCTGAGACTACAGAGCTGCTGCCTTGGCCATTCCTCCAATTTAATTGTTGCTTTGTTGGCCACTGTTCTGTTAAAAACCAGAAATTGTCCCTTCCCAGTCTGGAGTTTGAGCTACAGTTTTGTCTCCTCCTACCCTTCCTATCTCTTTTTCCTCATCTGTTTTTTAGACTGCAAACCAGCACAGAGCTTATCTTACTATTGATATTAATAACCAACTTTGATACCCTTTTGCTGAAAGACTTGGGTAAAATGCTATAAATAACAGCAGTACAGTAAATCAAGAAAAATCCATTGATACACAGACAAGTACAGACCAAGTTAATTGATTTTTATGTGTTACAGATGTACGTAAACAAGTGTCTTGAAATAAAGAACATGTCAAACTTCACTTTTTTAAAAAGCTAGGTAAAACTGAGGATGAAAGAAAAACCATTCAGATGTATGTTAGTAAGCACCTTAATGTTGTGTGAACCCCATCACTAGAGATAGTACTTCTCTTTTTAATGAATACATTATATTGAAACTAACATTAGGAATTCAACTACTAAAACAGAGGTCCCCAACCTGTGGTCCGTGGACTGACACCGGTCCATGGCATGTCAGAAACTGGGCCGCACAAACAAGTGAAGCCCTAACAACAGGATGCAGTCAGCACACAAAACCATGTCCCCTCTGTTCCATGGAAAAACCTCTCTCTATGGAACCAGTCCCTGGGGTCCAAAAGGTTGGGGGCTCCTGTACTAAATCACATTCTTCTTTTCTGACTAATGAAGTTACTTGCAGTAAACAAACCTACACTAGATCAAAGTAGATAAAGCCTTAGTCAGACCACGCCCGGAATACTGCATCCAGTTTTGGTTACCACATTACAAAACAGATGCTGAGACTAAGGTGGTTAAAGGCCTGGAGACTAAAACAGAGAACGGTTGCAGGATTTGGGTTTGGCTAGTCTAGGGAAAATAAGGACTGGGGGGGAGGGGGGGACATGATACAGTATTCCAGTATTTGAGAGGCTGCCATAAAAGAAGGGGTCAGTTTATTTTCCAAAGCACCAGAGGGCAAGACAAGAAACAGCGGATGGAAAATAATCAAGGAGAATGAAGGAGAAACCTGGAATGAAGAAGAAACTTCCTAACAGTGAGCACAATTAACCAGTGGAACAGCTTGCCTTCAGACGTTTTGGGAGCTTCATCACTGGAGGTTTTTAAGAAGAGACTGGGCAGCCACTTGTCTGAAATGGTATAGGATCTCCTGCTTGAGAGCAGGGAGTAGACTAGAAGACCTCCAAGGTCCCTTCCAGCTCTATTCTATTCTGATTCTGAAATGCAAACATTTCCCAAAGCGAATCTTGATTATCCTCAATATTTTCTAAAATTACAACCCAAAGAAAATATTGGATTTTGGATTTTTTGAATGTTTATGTATCTTTACCAATTAACATTATCAGAGATTTACTTGGGGCTTCCTAATATGCAAGGAGTCTGACTGAGCAAATAACACCATGCTTGCTTCATTTATTTCATAAAAAAGAGACCAAACTGTGGCCTGCCAATGTGAAAATGTAATCAACTTTCTAGTTCAATCAACTGAATTAAATAACCAGCCCTGCCAAATCGCAAATTGTACAAATCATAAATTGGCTCCCTTCTTTAGAGTAAAGTCTTCTCCATAGATTCGAACATCAAGATTTTATTTTTTATTTTTTTGGAACTCTCTAGATTATCATATATGCCCACCAGTTTGGAAAAGGCTACAAACCCATTTCTAAATTTCTGAGACACTACTGATCTAAGTAATGTATATCACATAGTCAGGAAATGGAAAAGATTTGTGAAAATAATACAGTAAATGATTTCTTGGAATGTCTGCCTTGTCAAATTCACTCAGAAAGTACAATATATGATTACCCAAGAAAGCACAAAATATCTCAGAACCACATCCAGGGACCTGCACGCCTGTCTCACCTTGGCTAAAATCAGTATTCTCTATTCTACCATTTACAAAAGCACTGACAAAGTGATACTTATAAAAGAGTTCTGTTTTACTGAATGGAAGCTGTAAATCATTAAATAGAACACTGATGCTTGCCTCAAGTTTTGCCAAAAATTTAAAGGAATGTTGGAGGTTATTGCATCTGGCAGAAACTACATATTTGGTTTCTGAGAACCTGGACAACCAAGAATTCTTGTAGAAAAATCTACAACCGGCAATCATGCTATCTTTACAATAGCTGAAGCACAAGTGTGAGCTATGGAGCAAGATGGTGATTCCAAACACAGGGAATGGTTGAAAAACAAATTCAGTGCCTTGGAATGACCATTATCAAAGTCCAGATCTAAACCACCTATTATAGCAGAACCAGGAAACCAAAGGTTCATGCTAAAAACCCTCAGATGTCACTAAACCAGAGGTGGTGTTCAGCAGGTTCTGACCAATGCTGGAGAACCAGTAGCAGAAATTTTGAGTAGTTCAGAGAACCGGCAAATACCACCTCTGACTGGCCCCTATTCTCTGCTTCCTGAGTCCTAGGTCTTCTTTTGTTGCCCTGCACAGGAGAAGGGAGCTGGAAAGCAGGTTAGTAGGATGGGGAGGGAATGGGATTTTGCAGTATCCTTCCCCCAGGGGTGGGGAGGGAATGGAGATTTTACAGTATCCTTCCCATGCCACTCGCCTCCAAGCCATGCCCCCAAGTCACACTAGTCCCCCCCCAAGCCACACCCACAGAACCAGTAGTGTTGTAATGACGAGGCAGTCAAGTTGTTTGATCATGAACAACTGAATCATGATGATCTTTATTGGAATCTAGTCTTGCATTTATACATATTTTTAATTATCCTCCATCATTGGTTAACTTTGGTTACTGCTTAACTTTCGTTACTGTTTAGCATAGTAATCCATACAATTAATTATCTCTAGTTAAAGTCTAACATATGTTTACTTCCTCTCTCTAATCCTCCTTTAGATTAGTGATTTTGTTTACCTGAGTTGTATTTGCTTGGAAACATTCTTTATCTGAGGTTTGCCATCCGAGATTGGAACATTCCTGCAATTACAACTCTACACAGTAGTAAAAAATTTTAAATCCCACCACTATACTAAACTGAAGCAGTTTGGTATGAAGGAATAGGCCAACTTTTCTATACACTGATGTGAGAGGCTGATCACCAATTACAGTGAGTGTTTGACTGCAGTAATTGCAGCTGAACAGTGCAACCAGCTACTGAATTTAAGGGGGCAATTGCATTTTCATACTGGCCTATCACATATAGAACAACTTGATGACACAAAGGAAACAAATGCCAAATTGTGGTGTTTTTTCACATGGTCCAGGAAACTAAACAAGGAAATGAGCTGGCAGGAATGAGTCCTACAAATCATAAGAATGCATGGTATTAATAGATAGTTCCTTCTCTTATAAGGGTCATTGTGAGCAGAGGAAAACTACCCCTGGGACCTAATGTCCCCCCTTTTAGTCTGATTTATATTGACTTGTGATTTTATGAGACCAGAGAGGAAAAGAAAAGGAAGAACTACAGTATGGACAGCAACAGTTTGCCTTTTCCTTTCCCACTCCATCAGTATGGGTAAAATCTTACACATATTAATCAGTGGTGGGATTCAATTTTTTTTACTACCGGTTCTGTGGGCGTGGCTTGATTTGTGGGCATGGCTTGGCAGTCATGTGACTGTGGGGAAATGGCTTGGTGGTCATGTGACTGGGTGGGCAAGGCTTGGCAGTCATGTGACTGGATGGGCGTGGCCAAGTCAACATCACTGACTTTTTTGCCCTAATGAATGACCTGCAAAAAGAATATACACAAAAAGGAAGTACTTTACTACTTAAATAAGAATAAAATAAGTACACAAAACAATAAATTACAATGCAATAAAGCACCAACCAGCTGAATACCACCACTGGTAACACAGATGTTAAGTGAATCTCCAACCCTCCAAACCTTGTTCTTTTTACTCAAGGAAAAGATGAGAGACACTTTAACATGATCAAGCATTCCCCTCTCAACCATTCTCAAGACAATTCATCCAGACTATTTTGAATATTTTCATAACTATTCAGATGTCAGAGTACTATTTGCATGGATATGTTTAAAAATCTGTAAGACCTCCTACCAATTAGTTGGTATTTCTGGCCAATAACTATGTACAGAAAACATACCAGCCAATCAGTGTTTTGTGACTGATCATTAACAAGGTATCTCAGTTCACCTCTCAGGTCCACATGTAAACATGCAAACTTCTACAAACATAAAAGGTAATAAATCATTTTGATTTTTTTGTGTGCAAAATGTTCCAGAAGTACTTTTTGGGAAATATTCTATTTTAATTCCAGTTCTCATTGATTTGGCCATTCCAAGGTTGGTCCTGGGTGTTTTATTTTTAATGTAAATAGGAAGTGATTTGCTAAATTGAACATATTCCAGCCTCCAAATAGAACATTTTGCATGGTAGCAAAGCTTTCCCTTTCTTTTTTTCTTTTTGTATATGTTTTATTTGCAGTTTTTCCTTTAACAACCAGCATTTCCCCCCCACTAATCATGGCAGCACCCAGGCTGTTCCTAGGAGAGGGAAAGTGACCTGAATGAGGAATTTCTTCTTATAAAGAACACAGAGTCCCACTTCAAACT
Organism: Pseudonaja textilis; assembly: GCF_900518735.1. The sequence continues at coordinate 548,535 of NW_020769363.1, forward strand.
CATTGTCATTTTCAAAACAGCATTTTAAATAACTAGTCTCAAATTATCCTGTTTCATATCCTGTTATGCCCTGTGATGGAAGAGTAGAATCAGCTTGTCTGAGTATCAACCTGAGTATCGACCTTCATCAGAAATTACACAAAAGAGTGATAGAAGCATATAACGAAGAACTGACAATTTTTGAACATGTAGTAATTTTGACATTTCAGGGTGTGTTTCTTTTTTTAAAAAAAATGTGAGTCTGTGTATGTGCATATGCATACGCACATGCAGTGAGTGTACACAGATTTCACCCACTACTCTAAGAGGTCATGTTTTCATATTGCAGTATAATCAGTTAATTACACCCATTATATAGGTGGGCTGGAAATGCACAGATTCCATCTCTTGTCATTGGAAAGTGTTGCTTTATTATATGACAGACATGGCATGGATTGCATACCTACATACCCATCATGTCAGTGTGATATGGTACATTGGCCTGCTTAATGGAATAATTATGAGGTATTTTTTCAAAGTGATCTTTGCAACTGCCCTTCCTTAGAGATGACCTTTGCATCCATGATATATAGATTTACGGATGAATTGTCATTCCCCTGCTTCTTAATTTTTTCATCCACTGACAGAAATGAAAGCAATGTGGAACAAGTTCTTTTGCAGGTCCATGGAAACTTTTACTCATGAAGTTTAGCTTCATAGAAACAAAATAGTGATATTACTAGCCATGTGATCATGATTTTTTTTTTATCAATTTCCAATCTTTCCATCTGTTTTCTGGCAAGGAAATGGCCATTGGATATAACGGATTTGCTTAATGACAGCACCATTCATTTAATTGCAGGGTTTACTTTACAGGAAAAAAGTTATGAGTTGGTGTTACATTAAGCAACCCAATTAACTACCACAGTGACTTACAACTGTATTATGGTCATAAGTCAAGTACAACCTGCAGCTAAGAGTAGGACAACTGCAATTTTATCATATCTGGAATGTATTAGATAGGGTAGAACATTGTTAGTGCTTTAAGTCCTGAAGTTTTTTTCTTTCCCCTCTCCTTGTTAATGCAGGCAAAAAAGTTTCAGAGCTGCTCATCTTGTCCAATATTATTTCTTAATTACAACTCCTTATAATCTACTGCCATAGAACAAAGAAAGAATTTTTTTTGAATAACCAATGGTTTGGAAGTGAGAAATGTTTGATTGTTTCCCCACATATATATTTAAGCAGTAAATGTAAAAGCTTGGCCAGTCAGCTGAACAAACTGTAAAGGCCTGCCATTACTTAGCAGCAAAACAGGGGGCGGAAAGGGGAAACTAAACAGATGCAAAATTATGTGCCAGGGCAATTTAGGCAGTGTTCCATCGCCAGGACAAAGCAGACTCGAAGACCGGAGTTGAATTCAGCTCTTTATTAGCAACCAGTAACTTCAATTGAAGTCGAGCCGCGGCAGCCCTTTTTATAGCGGCTGCTCGCAACTCGCAACCAATGGCATGTATTTAAACTTCCCGCCGCTTAGGCGGCCAATCCGAAACTGTCTCTATTAACCAATCGTTAAGCTATGTTGACTAACAATAGAAACGAGGTATTAGAAGTATGTACATGAATACACTACAGGCAGGGATTGACATTAGAATTCAAGAACAGTAAACAGGTGTTTAAACACACACAAACTGCTGGTCCCACATCAAATTGTAGATCACATCATGCCCAGCTGTAAACTGAGGCATGTACAGTATCTGGTATTTTAAATATAAACAATGCTGAGCTTCGATGGTTAGAGGGCTGGGGATTTGTATTTCATCTAAAATTTATATTTATTTGTTTTTTATTAATCTATATGAAATGTTAATATATATTGCTAGTGCGTGTATGATATGCCGTAAGCTAAATAAACACACACACACACAAACAGACAGACACCTAAACAGGCACAGATATTTCAACATTTCCTCTCAATTGCCAAATATCCAGTCTAACTATTCGTATATATTTTTAATATCAACAATGCTGTGCTTCAATGATTAGAACGCCTAGACATTGGCCTTTGAAAATAGATCTTTCTAACATTTATATTTAATTGTATTTGATTAATCTAGATGAAAGGTTAATATATACACTGCTCAAAAAAAAAAAAAGGGGGGAACACTTAAACAACACAATGTAACACTACTGTGAAATCAAACTGGCCACTTAGGTAGCAACACTGATTGACAATCAATTTCACATGCTGTTGTGCAAATGGAATAGACAACAGGTGGAAAGCATAGGCAGTTAGCAAGACATCCCCAATAAAGGAGTGGTTCTGCAGGTGGTAACCACAGACCACTTCTCAGTTCCTATGCTTTCTGGTTGATGGTTTGGTCACTTTTGAATGCTGGTGGTAGTGGTAGCATGAGACAGAGTCTACAACCCACACAAGTGGCTCAGGTAGTGCAGCTCATCCAGGATGGCACATCAATGCGAGCTGTGGCAAGAAGGTTTGCTGTGTCTGTCAGCGTAGTGTCCAGAGCATGGAGAAAATACCAGGAGACAGGCCAGTACATCAGGAGATGTGGAGGAGGGCATAAGAAGGCAACAACCCAGCATCAGGACCGCTACCTCCGCCTTTGTGCAAGGAGGGACAGGAGGAGCACTGCCAGAGCCCTGCAAAATGACCTCCAGCAGGCCACAAATGTGCATGTGGCTGCTCAAACAGCCAGAAAAAGACTCCATGAGGGTGGTATGAGGGCCCAACGTCCACAGGTGGGGGTTGTGCTTACAGCCTAACACCGTGCAGGATGTTTGGCATTTGCCAGAGAACACCAAGATTGGCAAATTTGCCACTGGCACCCTGTGCTCTTCACAGATGAAAGCAGGTTCACACTGAGCACATGTGACAGATGTGACAGGGTCTGGAGATGCCACAGAGAACGCTCTGTTGCCTGCAACATCCTCCAGCATGACTGGTTTGGCAGTGGGTCAGTAATAGTGTGGGGTGGCATTTCTTTAGGGGGCTGCACAGCCCTCCATGTGCTCGCCAGAGGTTGCCTGACTACCATTAGGTACCGAGATGAGATCCTCAGACCCCTTGTGAGACCCTATGCTGGTGTGGTTGGCCGTGGGTTCCTCCTAATGCAAGACAATGCTAGACCTCATGCGGCTGGAGTGTGTCAGCAGTTCCTGCAAGATGAAGCCATTGATGGTATGGACTGGCCTGCCCATTCCCCAGACCTGAATCCAATTGAGCACATCTGGGACATCATGTCTTGCTCCATCCACCAAAGCCATGTTGCACCACAGGCTGTCCAGGAGTTGGGGGATGCTTTAGTCCAGGTGTGGGAGGAGATTCCTCAGAAGACCATCCGCCACCTCATCAGGAGCATGCCCAGGCGTTGTAGGGAGGTCATACAGGCACGTGGAGGCCACACACACTACTGAGCCTCATTTTGGCTTTTAAGGACATTACATCAAAGTCGGATCAGCCTGTAGTGTTTTTTCCACTTTAATTTTGAGTGTAACTCCAAATCCAGACCTCCATGGGTTGCTAAATTTGATTTCCATTGATAATTTTTGGGTGATTTTGTTGTCAGCATATTCAACTATGTAATGAACGAAGTATTTAACAAGAATATTTCATTCATTCAGATCTAGGATATCTTATTTTTGTGTTCCCTTTATTTTTGTTGAGCAGTGTATATTGCTAGTCCATGTATGATATACCATACAATAAATAAATAAACACACATACACACAAACAGACAGACGGACACTTAAATGGGCACAGATATTTCAGCATTGGCTCCCAAATGGCAAATATCCAGTGTAACCATTCCTTCTGTTGTCTTGCTTTGTTTTGCCCTGGAATTTTATTGCTATCATAATCCTATTCATAGTTTTAATGGAATTTTGCGTGTATGTATGTGTGTGTGTGTGTGTGTGTGTGTGTGTGTCTTTGCTTTAAAAAAGAGTGAAAACAATTGAAAACAGTAGCTGTCTCAGCCTGAGGGACAACTACAGGGAAACAAACACCATGGACCATGGACCTTTCTCATTGCAGGCCTCATTTTTAGGCCCTGTGTTGGGAAAGAAGGATGCCATTTCAAATTGACAGAGTGGTGATTGGATCTTAGAGCCATCAATCAAAAAGATAGTAACCCTGGGCTCCTCCTCCTCCTTTTTATTCTTGGAGGGATCAGAACAGAAGTGAGAAATTTGAGAGCTGGGAGTAGAATGACAGGTGGGAGGAAAGCTTGGAGTCTAGGAAAACTTAAACGTTATACTGGTAGCTCTCGACTTATGACCACAATTGAGACCAACATTTCTATTGCTAAGCGAGTTTTGCTTCGTTTTATGACCTTTCTCACAAAAGTTGCTAAGTGAATCACTGAGATTGTATGAAATTAGTAACACAGTTGTGAAGTGAACCTGGTCTCCCCATTGACTTGGCTTGTCAGAAGGTCGCAAAAGGTGATCACATGATCCCTGGACAAAGCAACCGTCATAAATACGGACCATTTGCCAAGTGCCTGAATTGGGTTCATGGTGACTTGGATGCTGCAATGGTTGTAAGTGTAAGAAGTCATAAGTCACTTTTTTTAGTGCCGTTGTAACTTTGAACACTCACTAAACAAACTGTTATATCTCAACGACTACCTGTATAAATACATCTTTCAAGCCAAGGAAGGCAGGATTAGGTAGAAATTATGGGGAACCTGTTTATATTCTACTTTCAGGGTTTTTTAAATCAAGCAGAAGGCTTTGAATACCTTTTAATGTGAGATTTGTTTTATCAATGGCTAACTAACAGACACAGAAGCTAGAAATGTAAAAGTATAAAAGAAAACACCAATTATATAAGGAAAGTTCAGTAAAAAAGGATAAGCAAATATTATTAGTATTTGATCATTGTTAATGTGTAGATAACTTTAGGAGCATACGCGCCCCCCAAAAATACTGCAGATAAAATCAGTTTTTTACTTAATCCCGATAAAGCCACTGCAATAAAAACCCCGGATGCATGATTGTTCCCCCAAGGACCAAAAACCCCACACCAGAAATCTCAGCCCTTCTGCCTTTAAGGAACCCCCAAGCCAAAAAGCACCACAACAAAAAGCAACACCTAACATTATTAAGATAACTGGCAGAATTAACCACCATGATAGGAAAGACAAAAGACCGAGGCAAGAACAAAAGCTCAGCTCCAGAAATCTCAACATGTTAACAGCAGCTTTACTAATGGCTAAGTTTTACACCCCAAAACAAGTAACTAATTTTCTCAAAGTAAAGCTGTTTGTCTCATAAAAGCGGCTGGACTTCACGTCAACTGTCCCCTGCTTGCTTCAAGCATCAACCTCACAAAATGCTAGGACATGTTGTTATCCTAACTACACAACTGAAAAAAAAAAAGTCACACTGTAACATGACTGGATTGGAAGCAGACCCACAAAACTACACAACTGAAAAAAAAAACAACTATCACATTTACACGCGTACTCTCTCACAAAGCAGATACAGCTGGAAAAATCTAAAAATATAGCTTTAATTAATTTATAGGCACATAACATTTCACACAACTTAATTTAAAAGAACTTATATATACAATGACAATCTCATAAAGCAGCTGCTTTCTAAAAATAGAAAAACAACTACAATTTCCTAAATTTTATATGACTATTTCCTAAAAAGAAATCCCCCCCCAAAAAAAACACACTTACTGGGTTTTTTTTAAATCAGGGGTCTTCAAACTTGACAGCTTTAAGACTTGTGGACTTCAACTCCCAGAATTCCTCCTCCAGTCATGTTAGCTCAGGAATTTTGGGAATTGAAGTCCACAAGTCTTAAACTTGCCAAGTTTAGAGACCCTTGGTTTAAATCATGAAAAAAAAGCCACTTACTTACCCAATTGAAGAAAGCAGGCAGGCAGAATCAGTTGCTCGTCAATGAGCTGGATGCAGAGACAGGCAGTACAAGCAAGGCAGGAGGCAGGTCAGCAGCAGTGGTGGGATTCAATTTTTTTTACTACTACTCTGTGGGCGTGGCTTTGTGGGCGTGGCAGGAGAAGGATACTGTAATCTCCAGTCAGAGGTGGGATTTGCCAGTTTTCTGAGCTACTCAACATTTCCGCTATCGGTTCTCCAGAACTGATCAGAACCTGCTGAATACCACCTCTGGTCAGCATCAGCTGTTCAGGCGTCTGAAGAAGTAGGTGCTTGCTGGAGGCTGGGGGAGGGGGGTTACTTAGCTAGGCTAGCTAGGCTGAGGCCTATGGGCCCTGGCTAGTCGGCAAGGAGCTCCAGGGGCATTTTAAAGCCTGGCAGTGGGAGCAGCTGGCCACAAAGGGTAGCGGCCACCCCACAAGGGGCCCGTGGCATCTTGGGCAGCTATACCAGATTGCAGCCTTTAGACCCTAGCTGCTGGAGACTTTCAGAAGCCCGGGGCCAAGCCCGGGAGCGGCGGGAAGGAGCAGCCCCTGGTTTCGGAAGCCCAGGGCTGGGCGGCGGGGGCTAGTGAGTCAGTGCTTACCTGGTCCTGTGGGTAGGAGGAGGCAGTTCTGTTGTGGTGCAGGCACCGCAGAAGAGTAGACTCAAGTCAGCTTCGGCAGGCAAGCCACAGAGCAGACTAGCATGCGCAAGTGATCAGGCCACAAGGTGAAGCGTTTTTATAGGGATGGGCAGGGTGAGCGGCGAGCATGTGGGTGGGGCAAGTGAGCAGCGAGAGGGCGGCCGGGCAGGTCAAGCAAGTGAGCAGTGACCATTGGGCAACCGGGCAACTGGTTCTGGGGCATGGCCAGCCAGAAGTCGCTACCGGTTCAGCGACCCATGCCAAATTCTTGCTACCGGTTCACTCGAACCAGTGCAAACCGGCTGAATATCACCACTGATCTGAATCGAAAGGAATTCAATACAAGTTCATTCTGAATGGACATTCATGACTTTGAGCTAGTCATCTTGAACAAAAAACTTTGGAACCTTTTATAGTATACATACTCTCACCCACCGAGCTGCCTTTGCTGTCTTCCTCTTAACCTGAATCAAGCACCTCAACACTTTTATCATGTAGTTACATAACCTCACTTGGCCCTGACAGAGAAATAGCTTTGGGGCAGTTTCCTAGAATAGTATCACATCAATAATTTCAGGTACTTTGCCAGTCCCAGAAATCTTGTTGCATAATTCATTCAGGGATTCAGTTCCATCAGCATCTTCCTAAGCCATAAGAATGGGTTTTTCCATCAACAAAACCGTACATATTTAGATCAGGAAGTGGGAAGCTGTATGGAAGTCAGAAGTTGCTTTCAAGTCAAGGACTTTCCAGTAAAAAAAGTCGTGATCATTTGTTTTTGTGCTTCAGCTTTCTATCTGCTCTCTGTTGCCCATTTTAAAGCAAGTTGGCATCTCTCCCTCTCTACTCCTCCCATTAATATGGGCTGGGATTTGTACTGATTGCTTGGCATTATGCATTCACTTCATAGTGTCTGGCACACATTCAGATTTAATTGGTGGTTTTTGGATGTTCACCAAATCTTTTCTTACATTGATCTGCGGCATTGTCTTGGGTTATGCAAAGCAGGAAACAGTCTCAACAATATGGCAACCCCATCAGCTTGCCTTGGCACAAACTCCTTAGCATTCTGTATTTCTTTAACAAATTTATAGAAAAGGAAGAAAAAGCATATAAACAAAGGGTAGCTCCAGATCAGCATTTGTCATATCCAGCCAAATTGTTGCTTTTCTGTTATGCTGACTGATTGGCTTTCCATTCTGGGATGTTCAGAAAGAAATCTCTTTACCTTATCATCAGTATTCAAAAGGACATTCAGCGTGATCCATTATCATTGTTTCGTTAGTTTTTACCTTATCTATTATCAGAGTCAGGTGAGAGCACTTTAGTTTGAACTAAAGAAGAATAGAAGACAAAGTATTGGAGAAGATCACAAAGTATAAAGATCTGAAAATTGAAGTTGAAAGATTATAGCATAAATTGGCAGTAATCATCCTAGTATTTATTGATACATTACCATACCAAAAATCCTTGGATACATTTACAAAAACTGTGCATTGACAACATTTCCATCTGTCAATTACAAAAGTCACAGTGCTTGGATGTACAGATATACCGATACATTACAACATCCTTGGTTCTTGAGAAGAACCTGATACAAATGAAGGCCAACAGCAGCTAAAGAACTGGCAGGTATAATGTCACATTGCTGTGTAAATAATAATAATAATAATAATAATAATAATAATAATAATAATAATAATAATAATAATAATAATA
>NW_020769363.1:556803-588016 GCF_900518735.1 Pseudonaja textilis
TAATAATAATAATAATAATAATAATAATAATAATAATAATAATAATATTACAGACTGACAAAGTTCTGGAACACAATACCCCGGATATCACGATTGTGGAGAAGAAAAAAGTGTGGATCATCGACATTGCCATACCTGGTGATAGCAGAATCGATGAGAAACAACTTGAAAAAGTCACCAGATATCAGGACTTGAGAATTGAACTGCAGAGACTCTGGCATAAAGCAGTGCAGATGGTTCCAGTGGTACTCGGCACACTGGGTGCTGTGCCTAAGGACCTAGGCAAGCACTTAAAAACAACTGGCGCTGACAAGATCACCATGGGTCAGCTGCAGAAGGCCAAGCTGTACATGGCCAATACCTGAAAAGTATTGAAAGCAAAGCTGACCAAAAGCTTACTTGGAATTGGCTAAAGTCAGGAATACTGAAAAAAGAAACTGAAGGCTTTATTTTGGCTGCTCAAGAACAAGCCGTGGCCACAAATTGCATGAAGGCAAAGATTCATTATGTCACCACCAACAGCAAATGCTGCCTCTGTAACGAGAAAGATGAAACAGTTGACCATTTAATCAGCAAAATTTCACAAACTGACTACCTAGAGCAACATAACCGAGTTGTTAAAATCATTCACTGGAAACTGTGCCAAAAGTTTGGATTTCAGCATAGTAACATCAAATTGAGAAGGTTCTGGAGAATGAAAAAGTCAAGATCTTGTGTGTCAGCATATTCATGAACTGGAATAGAGCTTGGTAACAAGATCAGCCAATGAATAGGCATAGCAACTAAAGCCAATGAGGATAGTTTGGAAACTGAAACTAGAATTAGCCTAGGCTGGAAACTGAAACTAAAAGTAGCCTAGGCGTAGGTTAAGCTCTGCAATTCTGCAGCTATGTTGAACTCTGAGTCTGTCTATTGAAGATGAAACTAACTTGCTTGCTTGCTGAAGAATGGAGCTCTGCTCTGAACTTGCAACATGTTTCTGTTTGAGTGTGCTCCATGTTGGAGAAATCTACAACTGGTTTGTAAAATCTATTTATGTTTATAAAGATGTTAAATGAAGCATCAGCCATCTGTGCGAAACTCTCCATATTGTGGAACTTCAGAATTCAGATTGACAGGCACTTGGCCCACAACACACCTGACATAACAATAGTTGAAAAGAAAAAGGTTTAGTTCATTGACATTGCAATACCAATGCACGAATTAAAGACACGCAGCAAGAAAAAAATCACAAAGTATCGGGACTTACAAATTGAAGTTGAGCGACTTTGGAAAAAGAAATTGTGTGTTATCCCAATTGTAATTGGAGCCTTTGGAGCAATGCTTCAATGGCTACCTTGCTATTTAGACATTCTGAATTTATCAGATTTGAATACCCTGATTCTACAAAAAGCCACCCTACATGGAACAGCTTATATCCTCCGACGCTACCTTAACAGTTCCTAGGTCCTTGGTTAGGATTTGAGCTGTTGAATTGTGAATCTCGCTAAAGATTAATAATATATATGTACGCATATATATATATGTATATATGTATTTATATTATGTTCACAGCAAGTGAAATTTCTGTTGCTAAGCAAAGCAGGTGTTAAGTGATGCGATGCCCAATTTTACAACTTTTTTTACCCCAGCTGTTCAGTGAATCACTGCGGCTAAGTAAATCATATGGTTGTTAAGCAAATCCAGCTTGCCCCATTGCCTTTGCTTGTTGGAGGACAGTTGGAAAGATCACAAGGGTGATCAAATGATGTTGGGACCCTGCAACAGTCATAAGCACATGCCAGTTGCCAAGCACCCAAACCAGAGGTGGTATTTAGCAGGTTCTGACCAGTTCTGGAGAACCGGTAGTGGAAATTTTGAGTAGTTAAGAGAACCGGCAAATATAATCCCTGACTGGAGATTTTACAGTATCCTGCCACACCCACCAGGCCACGCCCACAGAACCGGTAGTAAAATAATTTGAATCCCACCACTGACTCAAACTCCGCTCAAGTGACCATTGCAATAGTGGTAAGTGTGGGAGCAGTTGTAAGCCACGTTTTTTCAGTGCCACTGAACTTTGAACAGTCACTAAACAAATAGTTGTAAATCGAGGACTACCTGTATGCGTGGTTAGGTTTATTGTGTGTCATCTCGCTTGATGTCTCTTAAGTGGAAGTGAAATTTTATCAGTAGGAACAAGTCTTGAAAGCAAGCAAGAGCTGAGGATTCCATCGGTTTCAGTTTCATTCCAATTCCTTTCAGTTTCTAGATTCCTTTGGCTGGAGACGCCATCTAGTGGGAAACAAACTTTGAAAAAATAGGAAGTCAGGGGCAGGACGCAGGAGCAGCAAAAGCTGCCTCCTAGTCTGCCTTACCAGATATTGGAACAGGAAAAGGAGTATACAGATAGTTGGAAAGGACAAAGGGGGCAGGGGGAGGAGTACCCATTTAACTGATTAACTTTCTTGACACCTGCAACAAAAGTTAGAATGAAAATCTCCTTAGATCAGTCTCCTGACTAATACGCCAGTCAATACCTCTGAACTATTACTTATAACTGCAGTTCAGAAGTCTCTCCAGATGGCACTTCCCATCCTGTGTTCCTCCTGTTCATTTGTGTTAAGTCGCGGGAAGGATCAACTCAAGACCAGTCAGATTTCAGCTCTTTTTATTAGTCTCTCAGAAAACTGAACTACCGTGGAGCCGCGGCAGCCTCTTTTATAGCAGCTGCTCGCGGCCAATGACGGCTCCTTGAATTTCCCGCTGTCAGGCGGACCAATCAAAAGGCAGTATTTCAAGTATTCAAATATATAAGACGGACCAATCAAAAGGCAGTATTTCAAGAATTCAAATATATAAGACGGACCAATCAAAAGGCAGTATTTCAAGTATTCAAATATATAACAATTTGGACTGTAACAACCATAATTTTTCATTCTTGATAGTGCTGCTGCTGAAGCTGATGTGAAAGGTGATTAATTTGGAATGGCTTGGAAAGCCCCAAAAGCCATCTTGGGGTCAGCTGTCCATGTTTGTGCATATGGTTGCTGTTGGATTCAAATCAAACAGGGCAAGTTATGGCCAGGGAAAGATGAATTCAAGCATGCTAATCTCACAATTAAGATAAAGAAGCCCCATGAAGAAGTGGAAACACGTTTATGAAACAGAACTGTTAGAAATGTGTACCTTTTATATTATAGAGAAATGTGTACCTTTTTTATTATAATTGGAACATTAGAATCTGTTTGAGGAGTCCGTCTGAATTTTGCTGAAATCTTTTGCTTTTCTCCTGGAAGAAAAAAATTCCCAGTGTTCATTCTGGATAGATTCAATATCGTCTTTTTTTTTGAAAAAAAGTTTTTTTTTTATTTTTACAACAAAAACAAACATAGAAAACCATCTTTCAGTTCAACAGTGTGTCTGCTAAGTACATATATCCTGTGCACATAATACTATTATCATATATTTTTTACTTGTTTATATATATATAACCATTCTAATCCATATTTTACCTCACAGTTATTATATTATCATTAATATTGTAAATATTATCTTTCAAAAATATATTACATCCTTACCTAAATTATATTCATTTTCTTACTCAATCTAAGTCAATTAATTGTAATATATTATTACTGTTATCACATTTCTGTTTCTTATTCTACTGTCTAACCATTCATAAAATAAATTCCAAATCTTATAATTGTTTTCTTCCTGTTCTCTAATTGCCATTGTCAATCTACTCATTTCTGCACATTCCATTATTTTCTTAATTGTTTCCTCCTCTGTTGGAACATTCTCATTTTTCCAATTTTGTGCAAATACAATTCTAGCTGCTGTTAATACATTAATAATCAAATATGTTATCTCTCTACTATAACCTTCAGGCAAAATTCCCAATAAAAATATATCTGGTTTTAAATCTATGTGTTGTTCTATCTTTTTTTCCAACCATGTGTGTATTCTAGTCCAATGTTTGTTAGTGTCAAGGCATGTCCATCACATATAGTAGTATGATCTAGCTATTTGATGACATTTCCAACATTTCGCTGATTTATTTTTGAACATCTTGGTTATTCTCGCTGGGAGAAGTGCCACCTATAAAACATCTTATACAAGTTCTCTTTGTACGCCCTTGACATAGTTAACTTGTAGTTTCTAGTCCATAATGTCTACCATTTGTCCAAGTCTATCCCATATCCAAAAATTTTCCCTCATGCAACCATTGTTTCTTTAACTTGCTCTTCCTCTAATTTCATCCCTAATAAATAACCATATAATTTTTTGATCATATTCTCTTCGGTGCCTCTTAAGTTTCTGTCTAATTCAGTCAGTTTCTTATAAAACCCAGTCATCTTGGTATCTTTTTCATACCTTGAGTGTATTTGCAAATATGAATACCAACCTATACTTATCCCTTGTTCCTCTAGTTCTTGCTTTGTTTTGAGTTCACCCTTTTCATTTAACATTTCTTTATATCTAATAATATGTTCCCTTTTAAAAACATTTGGATATGTAAATACCTCTATTGTTGACAACCTGATTGGTATTTTCATATAGTGAAATTTTCCCTTATTTTCTCCCATACTGTTAATAAGGCGTCTCTGACACTGTGTCTCCTAAAATATCCCTGTACCCTACTTTCCTTGTACCATAGGAATCCATGCCACCGCTGGATAGATTGAATATCAGCTCCATCACAGACAGCTCAAAAATGTTATGCCTAAAAATGATCCAGCATTCTGTGCAACTTCAAAGGTTCTTTTTTGTCTCATTAGAAGGAAAATTCAAACCCAAATCTTGATCTTGTTTCTTTAAATTTGAGCAACCAAGGTAGGCCTGCAAATGCAGTTTCTCACAAGTGTTAAACCAGTTGGATTTCACATGTTTGCAATCAAAATTGATGCTTAATTACTCCGTTGCAAGAAACTAAGCTGTTGACATCTAGATATAAGTACATGTAAACCCACTGGGTTCAGTATTCAAAATATTTCACTGCAATATCCAAAAGCTTTAATATTTAACCCTAGTCTCAATTTGATAGTACTAATTCCATAAATTATTTTATTTGAAAAGGTACATATATAATTTGTTTTCAGATCTTCAGTTCCTAATAACGTTTGTTCTGAAAATACTTCTTTACCTACCTGGGAGTAAGCTGAAGTCAATCAAGTCTACATTTGAATAAACCTGCAGGCATTGTTCTACAAATATCCCAGGTGGCTATACTCAGCCACTCCATACTCAAGCATTCATTGGGAGAAAAGATGAATATTCTTTGAAAATGTATATTATACAGTGTATTATTAAGTCATGCATCTTCCTGATGCTGACTTTATTAAAAGTGATATCCAGTGGGACAGGAGAGATACTGCATTTCAGTAGAAATCTAGCAAAACCCTATCCAGATTCTCAGACCAGTTTGAATTGTAAAGCTTCTGCCATTTCCTTTCAATTGATTAAATGCAGGAGTGTCAAACTCAAGGCCCACTGGGTGCTTAGATGTGGCCCACAGGGCCGCCCTGGAAACTGTCAAGGATTGGCCTATAGTGCCTCTGCCAGTGAAAATGGAGTTCGGAAGGGCTGCATGTTTTCACTGGCAAAGGGTTGCAGGAGGCTGTCACAGCTGAAAATGGAGCTCAGGAGCCTGTTTTCTCTGATAGAGTGCTCAGGTCCCACAGGCGCCCTGGACCAGAGGTGGTATTCAGCAGGTTCTGACCAGTTCTGGAGAACCGGTAGTAGAAATTTCGAGTAGTTCAGAGAACTGGAAAATCCCACCTCTGACTGGAGATTTTACAGCATCCTTCCCCTGCCATGCCCACCAAGCCACATCCACAGAACCGGTAGTAAAAAAAAATTGAATCCCACCACTGCCCCGGACACAAGTGACATCAAGCTGGCCAGGTCCACTCCACCTCCCCCCACTCCAGGTCAACACAATGCTGATGCAGCCTTCAATGAAATCAAGTTTGACACCCCTGGATCAAAGCAACCTATGAGAGAAACCTTTGTTTTATCAGAAGATTCTTTACCCAGGAAAGTGGCTGATGTTTATTAGATTTTTGAAACTGGATATTCACATTCCTCAGCCATGGAATGAACTGCAAGGACATCTATGACTAGAAACATGGAACAGTTTTCATTCTAATCCTGACAGAATCCATTACTTTTGGCAAGACACTTTGTTCCCTAGCTTCATTTACTTAACCCCAGAGAATCCAGATGACATTCCTGCCAAAATGATGTGTTCCACTCTTCGCTCTATTAATTTCTTTTCATTTTACAGGCCTGATTAACAGGCAATTCTTTCAAACCTTCAATATAATTGTAGTTCCAGCTTGTTTGCTGTTCACAGTTCTGAGAATCTGTTGAAACACATATGAGAGGAAGGAGTGGGTCAGGGACTGGTGATGCTGGGATCATAGAGGGATCACAAATTTTCATTTAATGCCTATGCCATGTCCCTGAACAGTATTATTTTCCCATTGTGTAAAGGGTTAATTGGGCCAGTATTGCTTCAGGCATTAGCTTCAATTATTGCCCTTAAGTCTTCAAGGATACATTGGACCAGAAAGAATTTTGATCCCATGAAAAAGTTTATGGGAAGGATCTAGTAGAATTAAAAATGATAAATTCTGTTTGGGGACCAAAAGATGCAAATCAGGAGTCTTATTATCATCTTGAACCAATTAAACTTTGTTGCAGCAATTCTTAAAATACACTTTGCTTCTCAGAAACCAGCTGGGAAGGTTGCAAACAGCCATTACATGACCCTGGGACACTGCAACTGTCATAAACACATACCATTTGACAACATCTGAATTTTGATCACATGATCTAAGGCAGTCACATGACATCGTGAGTTTCCCCCCCTCCTTTGCTAAACCATGTGTGGGTGTGGCCAGCACATGACGCATCCAGCCTGCGGGCCATGAGTTTGACATCCCTGATGTAAGAACTTCTCATCATCTTGTTCTACAACCAGGGCTGCCAAAGTCATGGGTGGTGGGCTGGATGCGTCATATGCTGGCCACTCCCATGCCTGATTTAGCTAAGGGGAAAAACGTCCCGATACATCATGTGATGTTGCCGTGACGACGCAAGTTTGACACCCCTGTTCTATACCATTGCAATTTTTAATAGATGCTAAAAGGATGATTGTAAGTCAAGGACTACCTGTATATTCCCTCCGTTTGAAAGTTACCAAGAAATTAAAGATTGTGGGTGCTTTGTGCGTGCAGAATAGCTTTAAAAAAATAATATAACATTGAAATGATAAAACTGCAACTGGCTTGCAACAATTTATTTTTAGCGTGTGTCTACTGTCAGTTTCTGAAATTGTTGGGGGTATTTTGACAGAGGGAAAAGAGAGGTGACTACTGAACTTTTTAAAAAAGTCTCTGTGTAAAATATATAAATTAATCTTTATTTTATTTTTGCTATTGCTTTGTATTTTAATAAAGAAATACATTCTAAAATTTGGAATTTGCAATTTTGTTTCTTTTTTTTGCAAGTATTATAGCAAAATATGTACCCATTTTCCAAAACTAAGTAATAATGCTGTATTCTTTAAGCATATTTTTTATGATCAGCATCACTTTTAAATAGCTTAAATATCCTTTAAAATTCAATTTGTTACTGGTGTGCAAGTACACAGTTTAGATAATAAATGTAACCAAGAAGCAATCGTAATATGTACAAAAGGCAATTTATTATAAGGATGGCTATGGCAGTCTTTATATTACAATATAAAAATTGTATGAAGTTGTGAAAATGGTTATCAATGTATTCAATTAATTACTTTAATTATGTATGTATGTGAGAGTAAGAGATAGATGTAATCTTTTAGAAACATGAATTTGAAACTTTAGTTTAATATATATCCCCAATCCATTTTTAAAAGATGGTATTATAAGATAGCAAAACTCTAATTCTCTAGCCCTAAGCTAGATATAAATATTGTTTCAGACACAAAATCATTTTGACAACTTTTTCAAAGTGAGGTGGAGGGGAGGAAAATCCAAATCAGATTCTTAACAAGCAAGATTCAATATTCTGAAGTTTAATTATTTCCTAGTTGGCTTTATGGTTTTGGTAAACACCTGTATCCCTCACTACTGACAACACTGATAGCACTGGCTGAGGGATTCTGGGAGTTGAAATCCATACTTCTTAAAGGTTCCTGAGGTTGGAAAACACTGCTATGAAGGATCACTAGGTGGGGAAGCAGCTTTTGGCAGCTTTTACACAACATTGAATCACAAACTAATCACTTGTTTTAGACTAATACGTTGGGGATATGAAACCCAGGAGATTAATACATTGTGTTATGTGACTCCAGACCTAGGTGATCTGTAATTGAGATGGTGTGGTTAAAGAGTTCAGATTTGTGTGCATGTGTGTGTGTGTTTGACAATATCAGTTTTCTGGCACAAATCTCATGCCATTAAAAATAACTGCAATTGGCAAGATTCTTCTAGGTGAGAATTCCATCTCCTGGTGCCCCCAAGCCAGAAAATGCCTTCAACAGCCGAATCTTTGCAGATGCGATCCATTAGATTTACTCCTGGGAGTGAGAGAGGGAGAAAATAGCATGTCTTCCCTTAAGGAACCCAATCATTTATATCAAACATCTACGATCAAATGGGGAGTCTAATTCGTTCATAAAGACGAAAAAAGAAAAGTAAATTAAAAAGCGGTGTATTATGGATGACAAGTACCAGGTGGAGTGTTATAATTCTGCAAAGCTTAGACTGCGATGCACGCTTACACAGAAGCCAATGATCTGGTAAGCACTTTGACGTCCAGGTGACAACGCAAAGTTATCTGACAAGCCCTTACGTTGTCAAGCAATTGTAATCGGGCTCTCGCGTAGGGCTTCAGCGTCCTGCGATTCCCATATACGTTTACCAAAAGTAAAAAGCCGCGGTTTTCTATTCCTTTAGTTAAGTGTGGGCAGGATGGTAACTGTCGCGCACAACGGCGCCCTCTTGCGGGCGCGACGGTAGCAGCAGCTTGAGTGAAACCAGACCCAAAGCGGTTTGATTGGCGCCCAGCTGAACTCAATGGGACTTGGGCGGCAGATAAAAGCTCCCCCAAAGCGGCGTTGCGAGATTGCCGTTTGTGGATTATTCTTTTAGCTTCACCTCCTGCTCGGCTTGTCCTAGACAGCGCTGGTTCGCTGTGGTTTTCCCCTCTCAGTCATGGAGCTTTTTACGCTCCACGGTGTTCTCTTGTTTTTGGCTGCACTCAGTGGCTGGGGTCGCTTGTCGCCCAGCGGAGGTGAGAAGGGACTTTTTGTATCTCTCTCCCCACCCTCCCCCCCAACCCCCAGTTTTGGGAGAGAAAGTGTCCTGGGATGGAATGCCTTATTTTGGAGTCTGCTTATCATAGCTTACTTAAACAACGATACAAAGAAACAATGGGCTCCCCCACCCCCGGAGTTTATGATGAAGCAGTAAAAAGATAGGCTTGCTTGTTTTAATTTAGCATAGAATTCTTTTATTGGCCAAGTGTGGTTGGACACACAAGGAATTTGTCTTGGTGCAAATGCTGTCTGTATACATAAAAGATACTTTCGTCAAGAATCGTAAGGTACAACACTTAATGATAGTCATAGGGTACAATAAGCAATCGAATCATACTAGGAAACAGTCAATATAAATTGTAAGGATACAAGTGACAAAGTTACAGTCATACAGTCACAAATGGGAGGGGATGGATGATAAGGAGTGATGAGAAGATTAACAGTAATAGTGCAGACTTTGTAAATAGTTGAACAGTGTTGAGGGAATTATTTGTTTAGCAGAGTGATGGCTTTGTGGGGAAAAACTGTCCTTGTGTCTAGTTGTTCTGGTGTGCAGTGCTCAATAGCGTTTTTTGGGGAAGGAGTTGAAATAGTTTATGTCTGGGATGTGAGGGGTCTGTAAATATTTTCACAGCCCTCTTTTTCACTCATTGCAGTATACAGGTCCTCGATGGAAGGCAGGTTGGCAGTAATTGTTTTTTCTGCAGTCCTAATTACTCTCTGAAGTCTGTGTCTGTCCTGTTGGGTTGCAGAACCAAACCAGACAGTTATAGAGGTTATAGGTGATAGACTAAATTTTATTTACTTTTTATTTTATTAATAATAGGGGAAACTGGTAGTTTTGCCTTTTTTTTTCTTCCATCCCAAATGTGGGAACCTACTACAAGTAATGTTGTGGTCTTTACTTTTTATCTATCCAGGAAGAAGTAAAGAAGTCAGGGATGGTGGGTAAATATGGCCAGGACAAAAAGTAAACCGTCATTGTGACTAAAGTAGAGGAAAGGGTTAATACCCTGGCAGGGTTTTTTTAAAAAAAACATCAACAACTGACTTCATTCCAGCCATTCACAGGTATCAAGGAGTTTAAAGTAATAGTGCAGAAAATCTCTCAGTGGGCTCTTAAATAAAACCACTGAGAGTGGCAGTGATTGGGAATAAGCCTCACTTGTGTAAGATTCAGTTGATAGTCATGTACCTGTGCTGTAGTCGTGGCCATGTTAGGTTCAGGGTTATCATTGATTTAGGAACCATTCAACTTACATGGACATGTCTATGTAGTTTCCTTACAAACTGCATATTTGCTATTGGATTTTTAGTGTTTTGGGGTCTTTTCAGTATTGCTTTTAGTTCATGAATATCATTCAGTGGTAAGTTGAGTTCTTGTCTTTTTTTAGGGTTCCCTTCTGGATATTTTAGAGGACTCTGCTTGCTGGGCTCATTGGTAAGGAACTTTCCAGTGTCCCTTACCAGTGTATTTCAGCCCTAATTTTTGCTATCACATCCCAGCTTAATGGTTAAACCAGGTATGTCCAAACTTGGCAACTTTAAGGCTTGTGGACTTCAATTCCCAGAAATCCTCAGCTGGCATGGCTGCCTGGGGAATTCTAGGAGTTGAAGTCCACAAATCCTAAACTTGCCAGGGTTGGTCATCTCTGATTTAAACTGATATTGCAATACTCACTTTTTTTAAAAAAATGGGGCTTGCTGTTTAGATCTTTTTTGAATGCTTCCTGCATTGATGGCTTTCAGAAAAATGGCTGTACAGAAATCCTGATTCAAAGGACAAACTCTGGTTTGGAATGTGAGGTGCATCCTCATTAACTCCTGTTAAGATTACCTTAAACCACAGGCCTTGTTTTGCATGGGAGGCGGCTGGGCCTCCAGGAAAGGGCCAGGTGTGTCCAAATGCATTTCATATAGCATTATGCCCAAACAATAGCATCCAAATATTTGGAAACAGACTTCCCCAAGCTATAGTGTCTCTTCATCCAGGCCTTTGGGGAAGTGGAAGGATTCGAATTTTTTTACTACCAGTTCTGTGGGTTTGGTGGGTGTGACAGGGGAAGGATACTGTAAAATCTCCAGTCAGAGGTGGTATTTGCCGGTTCTCCGAACTACTCAAAATTTTCACTACCGGTTCTCCAGAACTGGTCAGAACTTGCTTAATACCACCTCTGCTTTGTGGACAGTTACTTACATATTGGTAATTCTGAGTCAGAATAGCTACTATTAATTTTACTAATTAATAAAATGGATTGCTATGATGGAAATGGTGATTCTCTCAATATAATTGGCCATTGGGCTACATTTCAGGATGGGTTCTTAATCATGTACTCATGGATGAAATGTTATGTGGTCTAGGCCAGGGGTTTCCAACCTTGACCACTTTAAGCCTGATGGACTTCAACTCCCAGAATTGAAGCTGGCTGGGGAATTCTGGGAGTTGAAGTCCGCCAGGCTTAAAGTGGCCAAGGTTGGAGACCCCTGGTCTAGGCCCAACTGTTTTTTTAATTCTGTGCTTTTCTTTTTCCAGATGGAAGACCTTGTAATGCCACCTTGCAAGCTGTTTGTGGAGATAAGTGTATTCCTTACTCATGGCTTTGTAATGGAGAACAAGATTGCCCTGATGGTTCAGATGAACTTTGTGGTAAGTTCTTCAAAGGCATTCCATGCAGTCGAGGGCTAAGAAACAAACATTTGGGCACTGACTTGAAAAGGATCAGATTTTGAGGTGGTTGGTGGTGGGGGCAATTTTTTAATCTGGGGAGAATTTTGATAAAATAGTTGTGGTGGGCAGTTTGCAAAAGGGAGTGATGGTGACTAATTTATATACTTTTACCACATTTTTGAAGCTAGGGAAAGAACAAGCACACATCAGGCAAAACACAGGGCTGCGGCAGCTCACTTCTGAAATATAGTACAAAGGAGGAAAGGGGAGATAGGTGTTCTGCTTTGTTGCCTGCCTGGTGGTGGTGGTGGTTGTTTTGCTGGAGCAAATAAATCAGGAAGCCCCAAAGAAAGTTTACACAAGCACAAAACTGCCTAGTCCTGGCTTGGTAATACTTGCAATTATTTACTTTCTTAGGTAAGCACAGTACTAGAGTTAAGGCGAGTGTTCTGTATATGGCTTCGTATTTCAACATACACAAGATGAGCAGATGCTGCAAGCATCTTTAATTGCTCTTAGTTGAATGGCATGGTTTTTTTTTCTTCAACCTGGGCCCATGTCTGCTGCTGCTTGCTAGCCCACACCTAAATTTGCTTGTTTTAGTTAGCTAGCTCTGTACCTCCCCTATATTTTTGGCTTCCATCTATATACCATAGACCAGGTGTTTAAGGCATTCTATTTAATCCCAGATAAATAGGTGCCAACCTACCTAGGAAATTAATTATTGTATATATGTGGGGAACCTGAACCAGATCTTAACTGAAAGGAAAAGATATTCATTCCAGAGAGCATGCTTTGTTCAAATAAATTCCAAGTCTAATGTTTCAAAGAAATTCTGGATAAAATTAATCTGTTGCTCTTGAGATATTTTCATTTGCCATCAGCTATAACCAGTATGGTGCTGATTGACTATCTGCTTATCTAGGAATTTCAAACTGTAAAGCAATGTAATAATCTCCATAGACCTTTGCCCTTTTATCTGATAGGACAGATCAAAGTAAGACAAGCAATGTGAATTGCTTAACCTAGTGTCCTCCACATGTTCTGGGCTATAAATTCAACATACCAGACCAGCATGACTGATAACTAGTAGTTTGGAGTAGTTATCCAAACCATGTGGAACTCCTTAATTTGACATTTTATCTTGTCATTAATTGTCAAAATGCTGAATTTGAGTTTACAAAGCAAGGTGCTAAAATTTCCTAATGTTAGTAGTTCTTTACTCTGCTATGACTTTTGCCATGTTCTGTGGTGTATGCAATTCCCCCCCGCCCCCCCAAATTATGTGGATGTCTGGCTAAAGTTGATATTATTACTCAATCCCTAAAATACAGTGAAGATCTTTTAACCAGGTTATAGTAATTCATGCTAGCTGTTTACAAAATGACAAGAAAAAATAGAATCATGGACTCATTAAGTGTTCATAAAGCATCAATAACTGATCAAACATATCAACGTAAGATTATGATGGAATAATCAGGGTGGCTTTGATTTGCATTGAATGGGAAGTAGACAGCCTTGCTATAAGTTGCACTTTCTGGAGTTGAGAACTATGGTACATCTCACCCAAGATAGCTAGATTAGACAGCCCTGGCCTTTCCAGCTTCCTTGTAGCAAGAGCACTTTAGATGGGCAATCAGCCAGGAACAGAATGCCACCCCATGGCACAGTTGCATGTGTGTAGTAGCTTGCCTTTATGGAACGACTGATTATTTTGCATGTGATTCATCCAGCCAGTTTGACACCCCTGGAGTAATGACACCCGTGCATAAGCACACCAACGTGCCTACCGTCCCTGTCCTATCGTTTCTTTTTATTTTTCTTATATGTATCCATTTCATGTATTCATAACTATGTTTATACTTATACCTGTTATCTTATAATTGCTTGACAAAATAAAATAAAATAAAATAATTAATTAATTAATATTGCTCACTGGCATCTTCTGGAGCAGTTTAGTGGATTGTATTGGTGACGAGATCTGTTTCCCCTTTGAACTGTGGAGTCTGTTTAACCTTGATCTCTTGACTGCCTATTGTGGTAACTACTTCATAAACCAACTTATTTAAGAAAATCCTCTCTTAAGATTAGCACTGTGCTTTATAGAATTGTAGTCCCAGAACTAAAATGAAGGAAAGAGCATCTCCGGGAATTGGGAATTCTGAATAGCTTTGTTTGCTCCAGTCCACCAGGGGATGTCCTATTGGGGAAAGTTTCTGTAGAGCAGTTCATAGAGGCAAATTTAAGTGAAACTATTAAACCTGTTTTTGTTCCTCTTTCTTTATAGTGGTAGAATGTGGTGGGGATCTAAATGCCTGGCAGTGTGAAGATGGAACATGTATTGCTGCTAAGTGGCGTTGTGACGGTACCAGCGATTGCCTAGATGGCTCAGATGAAGAGAATTGTGGTATGTATGTTTAATAGCAGCATACACGCTGACAGATAATAAGGTATAATTTGAAAAAGGGCAGGTAGCTATACGATAAAACTATAAACTATGCATAGAGGGAAAAATACAATTTGGAGAATTATGTTTGTAAAAATAATTCGGCAGACAGATACTTGTGTGAAAGAAAAGATCACCTTTATGCTAGGAGTTGCTTTATGGTGGATGTGCTTTCGAATCTGCAGCATAGAACCTGCATGGTATACCCTCTGTTACTGTAAAGACAGAGCAGAGCAACAGTTTACGTAGAAAAATACTAAGAAATAGCAGTGATGACAAACCAGAAAACATGGTCTGATGCCCCATGATATTGTATAGAAGCAAGAAAATTAAGACTTCCCATGCCAAGGAAAAGTATTCAAAATGCATGTCTGTGGTGCTTTAATGCATTCAGTATTAATGTTTACAATATTGGAATCCCCTTAGTACAAACTGTAAAAAAGAATTTTCTCAATCAGTGGGCAATTTCTCCTTGGCAACAAATGTAGGAAGGAAGGGTGATGACACAGTGATGTCATCAAAAAGAAGTGCAGTTGTTTCTTGAATTTAATTAGGGTGTTAATCTAAGCAATAACTTAAGGTTTTTTTAAAATTAATTTCTCCCCTTGAAATTTGTCCATTTTCGTTCTGAATCTTGGCTACTCGGGTCTGTCATGTGTTTTTGTTATTAATCTTGAGTTTAACCTGAATGGCTGCTGGGGAGATGGTTTTAGAAGGACTTCCCTTTTCTAGAAACTAAAGTAGGCTGCTGAGGGAGTTATCTTCATGCCTCTCTTGGCTACTTCTGTCCCGCTAACTTACATTTAGAACCTTGGATCAAGAGTCCAGCATTGTGACTCTTGTGAAGAAAATAAAAGTAGTTTGCCCTTTCTATGTGACTTTTCTGGTTGCTACTTCTTAAACATCTTAAAGCATATTCCATTCAAGAAGGTGAGGGTAAATGGTATTTTAAGGGACATGAATTGCAACTGGAATTTTGGCCTGAAGGTGTATTGTTAGCTATAGATGATGATACAGGCCTTTTCAGCGTGATATCCTTTAGGTATGTTGGCTATGTTGGTTAGGAGTTATGAAAACTAAGACACAACATTTCTCAAAGGAAAAAAAGTGTGAAAAAAGTTTTAAGATTGGGAAAGAAAATCCCTTAGCAAAGAAAATAGATTTGTCTCTAAAGATCACTTCAGTAGTCTTGTACGTGAACATAGAAGATCCCTTGGTTTTTTTAAAAAATTATAGAACAATTTTATATAATGCATAGCAAAGTCATCTAGCCCAATCTTTTCAAGGATTTAGAGGCAAAGATATTGTGTTCAATGTCCTACTACCGTGTTTCTCCAACAATACGGCCTCCACCAATAGGAAGAGCCAGCATGATTTCTAGGCATGAGGTGAAATTAAGCCCCGCCACCAAAATTTAGGCCTATTCAAACCATGCTTTTCCCCGTTATTTCTCACATTGTTTGTTAGAACTACACGAGGTGAAGAGAAATGGGTGGGGGAAGGGTGGGGGGGATGGGGAGAAAACTTGCCTTTAAGGAGTGCCCTGCAGGTAGCCTAGGCTAGAATACCCCGATAGCCGATAGAAGCTCCCTGAAGGCAGAGTCCCCAGCCGCTTCAGGGTGTGGCGTGGCTACCCGTGTCCCCTCGCCTTTAAGGCAGTCTCTTTCAGGCAATGGAAGCTCCCCAAATGCAGTCACCAGCTACTTCAATCGGCCGGTAGAAATGGCCTCACAGCGAGGGGAGTGTGTGTGTGCCACGCCTCGCCCTGAAGCGGCTGGGGACTCTGCCTTCAAGGGAGTTTCGATTGGCCAGGAGAAGCGGCCTCGGGGCAAGTGCACAGACACACTCCCCTTGCCGCGAGGCCACTTCTATTGGCAGACGAAAGCTCCCTTGAAGGCAGAGTCCCAAGCCGCTTTGGGGCAAGGCAGGGCTGCCCGTGTCCCCTCGCTTTTAGGCAGTCTTTTTTGGGTGATGGAAGCTCCCCAAATGCAGTCATCAGCCACTTCGATCAGCCGGTAGAAACGGCCTTGGGGAGAGTGCACACACACACACTCTCCTCGCTGCGAGGCCGCTTCTTTCAGCAGATGAAAGCTCCCTTGAAGGCAGAGTCCCCAGCCACTTCGGGGTGAGGCCTGGCACACACACACACCCCTCACTGCGAGGCCGCTTCTATCGGCTGATAGAAGTGGCTGGTGACTGCATTTGGGGAGCTTCCATCGCCTGAAAGAGACTGCCTAAAGGCAAGGAGACACGGGCAGGCACGCCACACCCTGAAGCAGCTGGGGACTTTGCCTTTGGGGAGCTTTCGTCGGCTGATAGAAGCAGCCTTGCGGCGAGGTACATGCGTATGGGTCACGCTAGGTGGGGGAGGAAATTGTCACCCCTGAAAAGACGGCCTACCCGTTTTTTCAGGGGTCAAAAAAAAATAAGGCCCGGCCTTATTTTGTGAGAAACACGGTAGTGGTCCTTAATTAAAAATACTAAGAACTAACTATAGGGTCTTGCATATACAAAATACAATGTTTGGGTTTTCCATGCAGTTCCAAAACTCTTTTTGCTGTCCTGGACAGGCAAAAGGAACTTTCCTCACCTATTTTGAAAGAGGTATAGAGCTCTCTAGTGTAACCATTACAAAGTTTGCTTTGTAGTAAACAGAAATCAAGGCAGTCCACTTTATGCCAGAAATATAATGAATGAGGAGGGGGAAATTTGTCTTTTCTGATATTATAATTTTAATGTAGTTTGTGCAGAGAAAAAAATTCCATGCCAGAGCCACAATCAATGCATCGATCCATGGGATGTATGTGATAATCATGTGGACTGCATAGATGGCTCGGATGAAACCAACTGCTCACCCAGTAGCTGCTTAGCCAAACAGTGGCAGTGTAAGAACAAAGTCTGTATTATGGAAGACTGGAAGTGCAATGGCATTGACAACTGTGGGGATCACTCGGATGAAGAATTCTGTGGTAAGCAACTTGATCTACCCATGAATGTATACAAATCCAGCTAATTCATTGTAGCAAAGAATGCATATCCAATATGGTTCCTGTAGAGCAGAGGTGGGGAATGATGGCCCCCTTATGACTTGTGGACTTCAACTCTTGGGGTTCCCCACCCCTTCTACAGAACAATGTTTTTCAACATTGGCAACTTTTAAGACATGGTGGCTTTTAGCTCCCAGAATTCCCCAGCCAGTATGAGGAATTCTAGGAGTTGAAGGCCACACGTCTTAAAATTGTCAAGGCTGAGAAACACTGCTATAGAGTGACAAACCATAAGAGGGATATAAGCAACCTATTACAAATGGTATTAATTACACAATTATGTAACAAAGAAAAGTGAAGCAATGTTCTAATATATAAACCTCAAACAACATAAGGCAGTATTTTACAGTAATAATAACCTTAAATTTATTTTGCTCCCATTATTGTTAGTATCTTTATGTTGTAAACAAACAAAACCCTGTCTTTCTCCTGAGGTGAATTTTATAAACTTTAGTGTTGAATATTCCTTCTACAGAGATAAACGTATTGATTAATTGGCCAGCCTAGGTCTGGGAAGCCAAAGTTGAGCTCCTTTCTCTTCCTTCCTCATGGTGGGAGAGGCCACTTATTTTAATAAGAGTATTTTTTTTTTCATTTGACTATGTAATGAATGGGCTCAGTTACAGTGGCAATAGGTAAACCGTTGGAAAGAATCTGAAAGACCAAGTTAGGGACATATCCTCCTGGAGAAACTTTCTAGAGTCCACATCAACTTGATGGCACATAGTCAAGTCATGAATACTATTTATAGTTTGTTTACCCCTTTCATTTATTTGGCACTGTTTGTAGAATACAGTTAGCCCCATATTCAAATGTCTCAAGTATCTGATTAACCAAGTAGTTTATCAACTATAAAATCCTCAGAGCCCAGTGGTAAAGACCAATGGGCTCTAAGGGTTTTATATTTGATAAATTGGTTAATCAAAAACATGGTCAGTTTTTAAAATTATCTGCAAATATTGCAGGCAGCTACCTTATATACAAATTTCAGTATCGCTCAGAGGAATTAGAAATGTACACTATGATGTCTTCCATACAGCAGACTGAGTGGCTGATTTGGACTCATGCTTTGCAGGAAAATAAACTAGTTTTTTTTTTAATGTGGCATTTCTTTTTTGAAAAACAGTAGGCCAAAGACAATACTTGATGTGAAAAAAGCAGCTGAAAAGTAACTATGTTTTATTCTCCAGAATTAGGTTTTAACTGTGCATCTTAAATATCAGTAACTTGTATCTTGTCAAGCTATTATGTGTTTAATTGAATAGCAATCCTAATAAAATGATTTTGGTAATTGCATCATATTCTTAAGCATTATCAACAACTGGACTTGGTATCAACAATCTATTTAACTCAGGAACCCAAACTATGTAACTTACTTAGTGCCCGCAAAGTATGTAAGTTATGAGATCAGCTCTTGAACTAATCTTATGTGAAAAACTTCAGTTGCTGGATTATAAAATCTGCTTCAAGAGTTTTACTTTCTTGAGAAGGTAACTGAGGCAAATCCTTACAGTACTTTGGGTTGTAGATCTGTCTGATTAACATATACATGCCTGTGCCAAGGAATTAAAAACACAGTTGTATCATTTGTTCCTTGAAAGCTAATAGATGTTTTGGGCCATTTTCCCACTTGTGACTTAGAGCATTTTCAGTGTACTGCCTACAATGAAGTGATGTGAAGACGATTCTTTTTACTGTTATTTTTGTGCAGTGATAATTGGATGACTCCAGAAGATGTTATGAATCATTAGTGAACATCAATGGGGACCAGCTAATGTAAAGCTTCTGGAAGGTGCATTCCAAGCACATGGGGATTGTACTAGGCTCAAAACAATTTGTTTTGTACTTGTCCACAGTCACAAAGCTGGAAAGGAAGTTTGTTTGTCTGTCCAGTCCCATCAAAGCAGGAATTCGGATATATCTGAAAGGGGAACATCTGGCTAAATATTCATAATAGAATAAAGTTTGCCCCCCCCCCCCGCCCCTGGTTAATAGGTTCTTGTTCAAAATATACCATTTTTCCTACTATTCAACTGGAACATGCTTATGTGTAGAACATACTGTGTGAGTCTCACTTTGAGAAAACAGGTTATAGCCTTCAAGAAAAGGATATATGAATTTCTGTTGGCAACAGATTGACTTGCAATCGGTGTGAAGTTCCATATATAAACATTGTTGTTGTTGTTTTAATTTCTGGAATACAGCTCACTGCCCCGAAACAATGTTCCATTGTGATCAAGGGAAATGCATTTTGGAATCTCTAATGTGCAATAGAGATGCAGATTGCTTGGATGGCACTGATGAACCCTGGTCTTGTGGTAATAAACCCTAACAGCATGATCTGCTAATATTATTTTTCATTAATCAAAGGCTTGAACAGGGGAGTAACTCTTGCTTCTATTTTTTTAGGCAAAAAGTGCTCTCTGAATAATGGTGGCTGCATGGAGAAATGTACAGAGACAGTTTGGGGTGTCAATTGTTCATGTGCTGATGGCTGGGAACTTCTTGCTGATGGTCACAACTGTTCGGGTATGAATGCAAAGGGACAATCCCTGAGCTAGACTCATAGATATTCTCAATTGTAAGTTGTAACAAATATATACTGAGGAACTGACTACTTTAGCTTATGCAACTGCCTCAAATTTAGCAGTTGAGTGAGCTGAACTTTTAAAGTGGAAATGGGAACTTACTAAAAATTAGAAACTATATTTTCTAATGTATTAGGCCAGAGGTCTCCAAACTTGGCAACCTTAAGACTTGTGGACTTCAACTCCCAGAATTCCTCTAGAAGTTGAAGTCCACAAGTCTTAACATTGCCAAGTTTGGGGACCCCTGTATTAGGCAATTAAATTATGCCAATAACAATAGCATCAGAATAAGAGAATTGCAAGGGACTTTGAAGGTCTTCGGGTCCGAACCCTTGTACAAGCAAAAGACCCTATACCATTCTAAACAAATGGCTGTCCAATCTCTTAAAAACCTCCAGTGACGGAGCACCCACAACTTCTGAAGGCAACCCGTTCGTTCCACCGGTTAATAGTTTTCACCGTCAGGAAAATTTTTTCCTTAGTTTTAGGTTGCTTCTCTTCTTTATTAGTTTCCATCCATCGCTCCTCGCCTGGCCTTCTGGTGCTTTGGAAAATAGGTTGGCTCCCTCCTCTTTGTGGCAGCCCCTCAAATATCAGAACGTTGTCGTCATGTCACCCCAGTCCTCCTTTTCTCTAGACTAGACATAGACAATTCCTGCAATTGTTCTTCATGTGTTTAGTCATCAGCTCCCTAATCATATTTGTTGCTCTTTTCTGTACTTTTTCCAGAGTCTCAACATCATTTTTATAATTTGATGACCAAAATACTGGATGCAGTATTCCAAGCATGCCTTACTAAGGTTTTATAAAGCAGTACTAATATGTCACATGATCATGATTCTGTTCCTCTATTAATGCAACCTATGATTGCATTGGGTTTTTTTTTTGCTGCTGTTGCACACTACTGGCGCATATTTAAGTGGTTGTCTACTAGGGCTCCAAGATCCCTCTCACAATTGCTGCTGATGGAGCCAGGTTCCACTAGTTCCATCTATACCTATACATTTGGTTTTAAAAACTTTACACTGGATTTATAGGACCCAATGTTGATGTCTGTCAAGAATCCTTCTGGATCTTTAGCCTATTCCTGCCAGCTTGGTGTCATTTGTAAATTTGATGAGTTCCACTTCTATTCCCTCATCTAAATCATTTATGACAGTGGTCGCCAACCAGTGTGTCAGGGACCATTGGTGGTCTGTGAGAAAATGTTGGTGGTCCGCAGAGAAATGTCAACCCCCAAAGGAATTAATCCAGGCTGCGCAGGAACACGAGGCTTGCCTCACTTGCATTGTGAACAACACAAGGTAGTGAGGGGAGGTGGGAAAGGACGGAGGGGGGGAACTTGCCCCATGCTCCCCACGTGCCTGGCCTGGCCACCAGGCTGCTGCTTCTTCTGCTTTTGGCTGCATCCAAGGAAAGCAGCAAGAGTCTTTCTTTCTCTCCCCCAAACTCCACCAGAAATTAGTCTTTGGGACCCTGCAAGGCATCCTGCTCCAAGAGGCTGGGCAGGTGTGACAAGTCTCACCAAGACTCATTTCTGGCAGAGTTTGGGGGAGAGAAAGAAAGACTTCTGCTGCTTCTGCTGCTTTCCTTGCATGAAGCCAAAAGTGTCTCTCCCCCCTTGAGAACAGAGCTGGAGACGGTATCCTGTGATCCCAAATAAAGAATGATAGATCAGTAGGAAAATGGCATGGGGAATTTTCCTGCAGACTTTTTTTGGGATTTTCCCAGAGTCTCTGGGCCTCAGGATATAAAATTATGAGTTTGGTGGTCTCTGAGGTCCAAAAGGTTGGTAACCCCTGATTTATGAAGATACTGAAGAGTACTGAGCCTAAGACGGAATCTTGGGGTACCCCACTGCTTATTTCCTTCCATGTAGATGTAGTTCCATTAAAGACTACACAATGAGTGGAGATTGTCAACCAGTTACGAATCCATGTGGTGGTGGTGGTGGTGATGCTGTCTATTCCATATTTTTCTAACTTACTAAGAAATAAGTTGTGGTCTGCTTGGTCAAGTGCCTGACTTCAATCTAATTGCACTAGGTCCACAGCATTTCGCTGATCCACTAATTTTGTCACTGTCAAAGAATGAAATAACATTTGCTTGGCATGATCTGTTTCTGACAAACCCATGTTGGCTTCTGGTTATAACTTTACTTGCTTCTAGGTGTTTGCAGATCTGTTGCTTATTTTTTCCAGGATCTTCCCAGGTTTATTGTGTACACCTAATGTTTTCTATAAATGATTAAACTTTTGATGTAACTGCGTTTACAATTTATAGCAACTTTCAACAGTGTGTTTTGTTCTTTGCTAGATATTGATGAATGTGCAACAGCATACAGTCCTTGTAATCAATTGTGCAAGAACACATTAGGTTCTTTTACCTGTGACTGTGTTGAAGGATATGAACTCTTCCATGGAACCATTTGCAATGTTATAGGTAAGCTTTCAGTGTACCGTACAATTGCCATGCAATAAGTCTAAAGGGCTGAAAAAATGAGATTTCTTAGTTTCACTGGAGTCAGAATTTACAAGTAATTTGAGACACAATTAATTGCTATATATTGTTGGCTGGTTAAGATTTCTAAGAGGTGCAATTCCGGCTCAAATCAGAGGGCTTCAAATTGGGATGTCTGAGTTTGACTATGTCTTAGAGCAAAGGTAATTAGAGTTCTTTTTTTTTTTTTCAGATGGTGCTACCAAAATGCTACTAGCTGTCCCTCAAGGTCTTGATCTCCTGGATTTAAAGACACACCACCGGGAGATTATAGTATCTACAAAAATAAGACCTGTCTCTGTTGCTTATGACCTCTTAAGGAGAAGCTATTATTGGGTTGGTGAAGATAAAAAACTGCATATTTACGAGTCTGGAAAAAGTGAGATGATTCTTTATCCAGGTAAAATTGTTTACTGCAGGTAAATCCAGAATCAAAAACTAACCCTGTATATACTCTATTTTTGCCTCTATACTTTAGCAAAAGCAACATTCAGCTTCGGTTCTAGGTGAATCCTAATTTCCTTTGGGATGAACCTTAAATCTGTCAAGACTACTTCTACAGTCATCTGTGCCTCAGTTTGTCTTTTCACATAGAGTTGTGTGGCATTCCTTTAGAACTGAACACAATTCCTAGAGCCTATTGGAATACGTGGGAGTAAAAATTAAGGATTTTTTTTTCCTTCTGAGGAGGTTGAGATTTAACATGCAAAGTGTGTGTCTCAAAGCTTGCCATGGCATAAATCACCAATAAGAACCCCCAAATCTTTCACTCTCTCCAATACTGAGTAAATTTCTCCAATTTTTGCATAATAGAAGATGACCATTGATGAAGACTTAATCATTGATTATATTGATGAATTATATTATGGGTAACCATTAAATGGAATATATGCTACGTATTATTGTGAACTTGAATTTACAGGAAGGTGAAATAGCAAGCAAAACATTACACAGAGATCACCTTAGCCCCAGAGAGAAGTGATGTAAAGAACTCTCTTACAGAAGATTATTTATGTAGGGTGTTTATAGCACCCTACAAGTTACAGAGGGACTAACAAAAACTTAGTCTCTTCCTATATTTTGTCTTCTTGAATTTCTCTAATTTTGCCTATAGACGTCAGTGGCATCAACAGCATCTCTGTAGACTGGTTCACAGGGCAGTTATACTGGGCCAGCAATTTTCCTCGTGCCATCTTTACTGGTTTGAATGATGGTAGGGGCTATGTCAAGATCCTAGAGAAAAATCTGGTGCCGGAGCAGCTGATTACATTTCCAGAAAAAAGGTAAGAGTTTCAGAATAGACATTATTGTATTTACAGTGTTGTAACAGTGATATAATTTCATGCATACACGAAGCCTGCCGGTACTGTGCTATTTGAAGCCTGCCCATGAAACATCTCCAAGACCCAAATTACTTATTAAAAATGCCCAGAGTTTTAAGAGATCATCAAATTTAGTAAGATCTCACCATTCTCTCCAGAAATTCCATAAGCCTTTAGGGCTGGAATCCCAAATCTTTACATACAGTTAGTCTTTAACCTACAACAGTTCATTTAGTGACCATTCAAAGTTACAACAGCACTAAAAAAAGTGACTTATGACTGTTTTTCACACTTACAACCATTGTAGTGTCCCCATGGTCATATGGTCAAAATTTGGACACTTGGCAACTGAGTCGTGCTTAGGATAGTTGCGGTGTATATTTAAGATGGCTGCAATGTCCCATGATCACCTCTTGGGACAAGCAAAGTCAAAGGGGAAATTGGATTCACTTCAGAACTGGGGTATTAACAACTGTAGTGATTCATTTAACAACTGTGGCAAGTACAATGGGGCAAAATTCACTTAACAAATGTCTCACTTAGCAGCAGAAATTTTGGGCTCAATTGTAGTCATAAGTCAAAGACCGCCTGTAGTGTAATCTCAGAAATTTTTAAACCCAGAAATTTGATAAAGGTTTAACTCACCTCTTATAACTTTTGGTCCCCGTGATACTATACAACATATTACATAGTATTGCTCAGCTCCTGAGAAGATCCTGATCTAAGAGTGTGTAAATTCTTCATGTGTGGGAGTAAACTGGATGAGAGATTACAGAGTCACATTTCAAGACTACTGCTCTTGAAGCATTTTGCTCTGGTTTTCTGTCTTATCGCAGATACATGTATTGGGTGAATTGTGGTGAAAAGGGCAGGACTGTAATAGAAGCCGCAGGGATGGATGGATCAGACAGGCATGTGCTTGTGGTACTAATTGCTGAAGAGCCCGTGGGATTGACTCTGGATTACATCACTGGTAGACTGTATTGGATCAGTATGTATAAAAAGGTGTGCAATTTAGCCCATCCCAAATTCAAAGCTACCTATGGTTTGCATCTCTCTCTCTCCCCCCCCCTCTCTCCTTCCTTCCCTCTCCCCCTCTCCCTCTCTCAACAAATCCTAACAATGTGTTTATATTCTTTAATTAAATGTAATATTGTAGTAACATTTCATACTGTACATCAATTTTTGATGTTTCTGCTCAGGGAAACCATAACATTTTAAAACTTGTTGCAGTACATCTATTTAATTAGGGAGCCAAACAAAGGGGTCATAGAATGACAATCTGTATAGAGAGTTTTATATATGACTTATACAAAGGGTTCAGAGGGCTATCAATTTGAAAGGATTCTTATTCTTGCTATATTCCCACTGATACTAAACTTTGTGAAAATCTTTAAAAAGTATTTTTATTTGGCTTTTTAGATTGCTTTGGAAAATGCTCAGGGAATTTAAAAACAATCCCTGCTGCATAAGGCTAAACAATCTGGCTGAACAATTCTTCTAAATGCCTGTTCAGAAGCAAAAATATTTTACTGAATTGATCTAATCCTCTGCAGAATTGTCCTCAAATGAAGATATGAAAGGATTAGGGTTCGGGTTGAATTGCTACCATTAATCCATATAGAGGGCTACAATGCATAAACCATATGATCTGGAGAATTTGAGGAAAAAATGCCATACAGAATTGCCTTGATTATCAGAAAACATGGCTAGTTAATTAAAACAATTAGTAATAGCCCTGTAAGTCTGAATGCTATTTTCAAATTGTTTTTTTTTTTAGTCCGTCGAAACAGTAAAAGTAGATGGTTCTGGAAGATATACTTTCCCTGATACAATGCTGAAATATCAGGATCCCCTAGGACTTGCTGTATTTGAAAATCTGTTCTTCTGGAGCACTGCAACACACTTATTTTATGCATCTCGCACCTCACCTGGTGTTGGTATACTGCTGAACATCTCGATCTCTTCATTCACAGTATTGCATGAGCTACAGCAAACACTAAGTAAGTTGATCTCTTTGGCAAACTGAGCTAGTAAGACAAATAATTTACATTCTCTTGCCCATGGGTGTTTCTGGAATACACTGTAAGAATTCATAAGCAATTGTAACAAACTTGCTTGGGCAGAATTATATAGAAGTGGTGATTGGATTAAGAGATAATCAGGAACATGTGGGGAGGTTGAAGAGAGGAGAGATGTATCAGCCGGGAGATATATCTAAAGCAACTTCATTTGCACCAAAGATTGAAAGGTCTTTATTGGGTTCATGCTAGAATTGTGGAGCACTTAGGTTTGAAGGCAACATTTGCTTCAGAGCAATTAATTGCATACTGTATGTCTGCGATTTTTAAAAAACAGCATATTTTCCTAGAATTGCTGCCTTCAGTAACTGCAGGTTGATGGTGGAGGGGGGGGGGAGGAGAGATTTGGTTTAAGACATTGTAGCCAAGTGTTGTACATATGCTCTGGAGCAGGGGTCTCCAACCTTGGCAAGACTTGTTGACTTCAATTCCCAGAGTTCTTCATCTGGCTAAAGATCTCTGGGAGTTGAAGTTCACAAGTCATAAAGTTGCCAAGGTTGGAGACCCCTGCTATGGAGCATCTTTTCCTTAGAATCCAAAGCACTGTACAGCCCTAATTCACATGCCATGCTGAATAATTACATAGTTTGGAGAAGAGGTTAATTAGTCTTGAATGCTAACATATTCCTTTGATTTCTAGATAACACAAATGCATGTTTACCTGGAGTGTGTAGCCACATCTGTCTTTTGTCACCAGTTCATTCCAAAGGCTACAAATGTGCCTGTCCAAAGGGTACTTTTCTCTTAGCTTCTGGTGAATGTGGAGGTAGGTCTATAATACTTGGATGCAACTGGAAGACCATAAGTCCCTTGAAGATTGGTGGAACACTCTCTTGACCTTTTAAATATTAGTTTTTAGACTCATACAAGCGTCGTATTTTAGACGTCAGCTGTTGTGATGTGATGCAGATACTGAACATGCTTTAACTGTTGAAAAAGAAGAAATAGGTTAATGATGGTTTGGGTAGCCACCTATCATATCCAATTGTACTTTTGACCCCCTGTGGTTTTGTCATCCCTTATCTTAATATATCAAAAGCCAATGGCAGTAAAGTTAGTAGCTAGTCTTTGCAAGCTGTCATAAGTCTTAAAGCAGACCTTCAGACAAATACAAATAAACATCTAGAATATGTTTATCCATGTCTTAATTTATTTTAATAAAATAAAATTTTATTTTCAAGTCCTCTGAAGAATGGCTTATATATAGAAACCAGACCATCATGTGTATTTTCTCCTTCAAGGAAGTACTAAGGTCAGCTGTTGACATAGGAAGCCAAAAGCTACTGTGATTCTTAGGTGCAATGTTAAGTGAATGTTCTTGGTGCCTGAATGACTGATGAAGTTAGTATCCAAAGTGATATTCTTCATATGTGTACTTTGACAGAGTTGAAAGTTGTGTATTCTACTGACCATGAAATTTTCCAAGTGCATATTGGACCAGAAGGCATAGTTCAGCAGCATCAACCCCTGATACCTGAATGGCCAGAAATAATCTATTTTCAGGACATGGATTGGAAAAGAGGATTCCTCTACTGGATTGATGATAAAGGAGAACTGATGCGCTACAATATAGCAACAAAGACAAAATTAATAATTCCTACAAACTTACCAGGTGAAGCACTATCCAATGGTATAAGTAAAATACAATACTACTCTTAGTTTTAAAATTACTCCAAGCCTTGATATTTTGACATAACCTACAGGTTATTAGCAACCATCTAAAAGAACTGCATCCGATCAGTGTTAAAACCACAAAAAAATAAATGTTTCTGGGCAGCTAGAATATATATTCATAACTAGATTTCTCAATAGTTTACTCTTTGGGGTATTATAGATTTTCTGGTATAATGCCATAAAGTCCACAATTTTTTACTTATGCCAACATTTTTTAGGTTTTCCAGTTTCACGATTGATTAGGAATATTTTTTATCCTGTGTATAAGAACATCCAAGAACAGAGAGCAAAAGCCTGCAGAACAGACTTTCTCAAGCTCAGCAACCTTTATGAGGTGGGGATTTCAACTCTCAGAATCCATACCTCTTAAAGCAGGTGGACTTGAGAAACTCTGCTGTAGAATTATGTAGAAGAGTTTGTCCCTGAAGTCTATAACCACTTAAGGACTCATTCCTCCAAAGGAAGGTTTGGCTTTGACATCTTGTGTAAGCAGGAAGGTGAAATCAAGGTAGATGCCTATATAACAACAGGAAATTACTTTGATTTGAAGGGGTTATGCACATGACAGATTGTACTACTGCTAAGGATGAAAGTACTTTTAAAAAGCCAAACTTGGTTAAAACTTAAAGTAATTTTATCTGTTGCATTCTTTTGGAAAAAAAGAAACTGATCATTCCATACCAATTTCCAAATGTGGAATATTGGCAGAGAAGGCTAATATGATAGAACTGGAGATTTGTAACCTGAAAAACAGATGTTGGATTTTGAGCATGCTGATTGTATGTTTTAATCACCATATCTATACTTGAGAGTTTGTTCTAATCTTTCCCATGAATAAAATTTTTTTAGGACAAACAAAGAAATACAGCCCATTTATTAGGAATTTAATTGAGGAATTAAAAAAATCAAAATAGGCACAGAAACTTTGAGCTAAACACACAGACATCATCTCCCACAGACAAGATTGGAATATGATGATTGGATTATGAATTATTACATTGTAGAATAGTAATTGTAGAGAGAAATCTGAGGCCATATTGATTCCAAGCATCACAGTTCTTATCATTGGGTCAAAGACTTGAGAATTACACAAAGGTTATGTTTAGGGTATCAACAAATAACTGCAGACTCTAAAATGCTTTGGAGGTGAAAATGTCAAGACCTATTCCTGTTTTAGATGAAACAAAGGAAAGGACATCAGTTAATATGCATAGTATGTTTGGTTTTAATCTATTCATTCTGTCCTTAGATAAACTAAATGAAAATAATCCCGAATGCTTGTTATGTTGAACCCCCAACTTCCAACCAAACCCAGATGGCTTTGTCTCTAAGGTGGGAGTAGAATTTACAGTTTCCCAGTTTCTATCCTGATGCCTTAAAACAACTACACCAAACATTCTCTCTCTCATCTTGTTTCGCTTACTGATTTAACCAAATGTCCCCTAAAAGCTGGTACAACCACTACTAACAATTTGACCTCTCTAATCAAGGAATCCATATTCCAGAAGGAAGGCATACAGCTGTTTTATTAGCCCAGGCACATTCAGAGCAATCATTGCCTTAATTCCAGAATTATGGCAACGTAGGAATTAGTAGATGGTGGTGGCAATGTGGCTTGGGAGATAGCAGTGGAACTGCAAAAATGTTTTCTTAGTCAGTAACCAACTAGGAGAAACATCTGGCAAGAAGAATATTAACTTGTGAGAGAGAACTAGTTTCCACAGATTCTAGAGCTCCATGTCGGTGCCTGTTGAAGAATCTTAAATCTGAATAGTTTCTGTCTCTTTCTGCTAGTGGCATCTTCTATGTTTAAAGTTTAGTTTTCTGCACAGAAAATGCAAATGACCATTTTCTATCCAGCAAGTTAGTGAAGCATTAAGGAAAGAAAACCGATTTCCTCTTTCTTCCCTTTGTAGTCTGTGCAGCAATTGTTGATATACCATCAGGAGATCTTTATTGGTTAACTTGTGACAGAACTAAAATTAAGACTACTACATTTGTTGGCTTGGTGACAAAGATTCTCTATCATGCGGCCCTCAAGAATATTATATGGCACCTCTACATAGACTGGCAGAGGGCATCTCTCCTCTGGCTTGAAAGTGGCAAACGCATCCAGTTCCATCCTCTGAAAAGTGGGCAAATCAAGGACGTGTGGAATAAGACCTGGACAGAAGATACTCCATTAGTTCTGGATATAAGTTCATGCAATTTTTTCTGGACTTCAGAAGACATGGGTAACAGAATTATTATTTATGGAGATTTGGCTAAAATATGAAACTCTGTAGAAATGCAGTAGAAGCCTACAATTTGTCTTATTTCAATTTGATTTTCTCATAGTAGCATGCATTTACATTTGACTAGCTATAGAGCAAGTTACGTTTCTGGTAAGAGTTAGAATAAGCCATTTAGCCCATCACATCCCAGCTTGTTGGTTGGGGAATTCTTAAGTCTTAAAGTCACCAGAGTTGAGATACATTGCTCTAGATACTTCTAAGTTACTTTATTGCAATGTTCATATGAAAATGTTAGAACTGGCCACTCGTTTGGGCTTTAAAGTTAGACTAATTGCTTCTTGAAAGGAGATGTATATCTAGAGTATTTGATTCTACCTGTCACAAAGGGATTCTAACATCTGCACTCCTTTTGTTATCACAGTGCTTAATGTACTGAATGTCATCACCCATCGGAAATATAATCTGAAGCATAGCTGGACCCATGGAGTGGCAGCTGCTTATAGGCCTTACCTGGTTACATTCAATGACACAACACTTACGGTCTGGAACAGGAAGTCAATGAAGGCCTCCACTGTGCAAGTAGCTAAAGTGAAAAAGGCACTGTTTGTCTTTGACACAGATTTGAAAAGTGGTAAGTTCCAGGCAAAAATCTTTACTTGGAGAGTTTGACAGTAGGAGGGATTGTATTGGTGCCGGACTGAATTGGTAGCTTTCTATATGCTAAAGCAATTTCTGCAGGATCAGCCCATACCTAAATGTCTCAAGGAAGACTGGAAGATACTTAGAGCTGACCTTTGCTTTGGTTTGCCAGATTCTTGGGTTTTGTGGCCTTTGTGGCTCCTGGAAGAGAATAGCATCTTTAGAGAACTCTGAGAAGATTTTTTTTTTTTTTAATGGAGAATCAAATTATAAGACAGCCTACCACTTTGATTGTAGTCTCAGCTCTTCTGGGTCTCAATTAAAAATTATAGTTATGAAGTCTGAGCCAAGATCCAAGTCATTTGTCATTGCCAAGGTTCAAAATCACCCAGCCAACTTCTGTATCTAAGACAGAGCTAGAACTTACGGTCTCTTAGTTTCTACCCTGGTATTTTTAACCACCATACCAAAATAGCCCTCAGTATATAAACAAGAATGGAAAATGGATCCATAATGGGTTTTTTTGCCAATGTTTCTGCTGTTTACTCATAATAAGAATCTTTTATCTCTTACTAGTAACTTTTTAGAATAATAATTTAATAATAATTAGAATTGTGTACACTGATAGCTAAAAACTCTTATTCCTGCGCTGCAGAACTATAGAATAGAATAGAATAGAATAGAATAGAATAGAATAGAATAGAATAGAATAGAATAGAATAGAAT
>NW_020769363.1:588026-637310 GCF_900518735.1 Pseudonaja textilis
ATAGAATAGAATAGAATAGAATAGAATAGAATAGAATAGAATAGAATTCTTTATTGGCCAAGTGTGATTGGACACACAAGGAATTTGTCTTGGTGCAAATGCTCTCAGTATACATAAAAGAAAAGACACATTCGTCAAGAATCATAAGGTACAACACTTAATGATAGTTGTCGTATATCTCATACGCACAAAGGACGCGAGTCGGTGACTTGGTTCAGCTCTTTATTAGGGTATAACACAAGTGGGGGAAATGGGGAAGAAGCGCGGCTTAAAAACTCTCTCTGCTGAGTGCTGCGGCCAATCGGGTCGTTTTGAATCGCCCGCGATCGGCTCAGCCAATCGCGGTCGATTCCGAACGACCAATCAGTGCCGCGCACTCAGCCAATCCGGCGGCCGTGCGCTTTAGCCAATCCGGGCTGCCGGATTTCGAGTATTCAAATGTCTGTATAGAACACCCCTCCCCTCTTGGTTTGGTCCTACGTAACGTAGTCCCGTAAGTAGGCGGGGCTCCGTATTTTCCGACTTGACTTGCGCTGGTCAGTTGTCTCTTGGCTGACGGCCGGTTCGGGTGGGACTCCTGTCGCTCTCCGCCTCGTTGATGGAACCGCCTGGAAGGGTGAGTCAGGCCTCTCGCCGCGGCTCCCTCCTGGTCTCCCCGGGTTGGTCGAGCTGCTGGTTTCGCTGCTCCCGCTCGGCTTTTCCGGGCTGGTTGAGCTGCCTTGGCTGCTCCCGCTCGGGCTTCCGGGGCCGGTTGAGCTGGCTCGGCTGCTCCTTCCAGGCGAGGCTTCGAGTGGGTCGCTCTCCGGTTCTTCAGGTGGTGAGTACTGCTGGTTTCTTCTTGGGTGGGTTTGTTCTTTTTGTTCTTTGGGGTCTTCCCTCCCCTCTTGGTTGGTGTTTTGCCGGTTCCTTTCAGTGTCTGGTGTTTGCGTGTCGGTTGTATTTCCCGCGGTGATTCTTGATCTCAATTGGTCGATGTGGCGTTTCCACGCTCGTCCGTCGGTAGTTTGAAGGCGGTACGAGTGTGGGCCTGTTGCTTGGGTGATCGTTGCCGGTATCCAGAGGGGGTCCCCGGTAAGGTTTTTTGCGTAGACCCTGTCTCCCGGTGCGAATGTTCTGCGTTTGCTGGTGGAGTCAGGGGGTCTTTCTGGGTTGTATGTGGGGTGCAGGCGGTCGAGCGGTGATCGCAGTTTCCTCCCCATTAGTAGCTCCGCTGGGCTCTTGTTCGTCGTGGTGCTCGGGGTTATGTGCTGAATTAGTAGCATCCGGTTTATTTTGTCTTGTATGTCCCCGGTTTCAATCTTTTGGATGGTCTTTTTTGTGAATTGGACCATTTTCTCCGCCCTTCCGTTCGCCGCCGGGTGCGCCGGTGCCGTTAGTGCATGTCGGATCCCTCGTTCTGCCAAGAATTTCTCGAAGGGTAGCGCGGTGAACTGGGGCCCGTTGTCTGACACGATGACATCGGGAAGGCCGTGGGTTGCGAAGAGCTTACTGAGTTCTCTGATGACGGCGTCTGTGGTAGTTGTCTTCATGTTGCTTACCTCCAGCCAGTTGGAGTAAGCGTCTACGGTTACCAGGAAGGTGTGTCCTCTGGTTGGTCCCGCGAAATCTACGTGGATTCGGGACCAAGGCCCCCGAGGGGTTTCCCATTCCAGGATCGGGGCGGCGGGGGGGTTTGGTCTTGATTCCTGGCACTGCTTGCAGGAGGCCACCCAGGCTTCGATCTCCTTGTCCATTCCTGGCCACCAGGCGTGACTTCTGGCCAGGGCTTTTGTCCTAACGATGCCGGGGTGCCCTTCGTGCAGCATGCTCAGGACTTCTTTTTGTAATTTTTCTGGGACTATGACTCTATCCCCCCACAGTAGACAGCCTTTCTGCGTTGATAGCTCTGTTTGTCGGTTCCGGTAAGCTTTGAACTCGTTGTCCACGTCCTTCTCCGGCCACCCTTTTCCCACCCATCTTAGGACCTGCGCCAGACGTTTGTCTTTATTGGTTGCTAGAGCAATGTCTGACGCGGTCAGGGGTAGGTTGGGTAAGGTCTCGATGCTCAGGGTGGATGTGGTGGGTGCTGGGTCAGCGTCCATGGTGGGCAAAGGTGTGCGGCTGAGGGCATCTGCGTGCGGGATTGACTTACCGGGGCGGTGGATTAGCCGGTAATTGTAGGCGGCGAGAAATTCGGACCACCTTGTCATCCTTGGGGAGAGGATGATTGGGGTGGCCCGGTCTCCCGCCAGTATTCCCAGCAGCGGTTTGTGGTCCGTGATTATGGAGAAGGTCCTGCCGTAAAGGTATTCGTGGAATTTCTTTACGGCTGCAACGATTGCTAAAGCCTCTTTGTCCAATTGGCTGTAGTTTCTTTCGGGTTTTGAAAGGGTCCTTGAGAAAAAAGCGATGGGTGCTTCTTTCCGGTCGGCGAGGGTGTGGCTGAGGATGGCTCCTACGCCGAAGGGTGATGCGTCGCACGTTACCGTGATGGGGAGTGTTTCGCTGTACTGGATGAGGACAGCGTCCGATGTGAGAAGGTCCTTGGTTTTGTTGAAAGCGTCCTCTTCTCGTCTCCCCCACGTCCAGGTGGCTGCCTTGTCGAGCAGCCTATGCAACGGTTCCGCCACGGTCGCCTTTTGGGGCAGGAAAACATTGTAGAAATTAATCAACCCCAGGAACGCTTGTAACTCAGTTTTATTTGTGGGTTTCGGGGCTTCTTTGACGGCTTTTATTTTGCCCTCGGTGGGGTGGATTCCGTGCTGGTCTAGTAGGTACCCCAGGAATTTGACCCGTGCCGTGCGCAGTTGGCATTTCTCCCTCTTAACTTTTAGTCCTGCACTTTGGAATCTTTGCAGCGCTTCCCTTAGGCGGCCCTCCAATTGTTTCTGGTCGGCCGCGGCTACCAACACGTCGTCAAAATAGGGTACTACCCCTTTTATGCCCCGGAGGAGCCTCTCCATTAGGCTTTGAAATACCCCCGGGGCTACGCTGACTCCGAATTGGAGCCTCTTGCAGCGGAATGCCCCTCGGTGTGTGACTATGGTCTGCGCTTCTGCGGTTTCCTCGTCGACCGGCAGTTGCTGGTAGGCTTGGGCCAGGTCGAGTTTGGCGAAAACCCTGCCCCCCCCCCCCCAGTGAGTGTAGAAGGTGTTGCACTACTGGGACGGGGTAGGCGCTTTGTTGTAGCGCGCAGTTCAGGGTGGCCTTATAGTCCCCGCAGATTCTCACCGACCCATCTGGCTTTATCGGGGTGACTATAGGGGTCTCCCATCGGGCATGGTCCGTTGGCTCGAGGACTCCCTGTTCGATGAGCTTATTTAATTGCTCATCGATTTTGGGGCGGAGGGCAAAAGGCACTCGCCGGGGTTTGAGGCGGATAGGGGCAATGGTGGGGTCAAGGCTGAACGATATTGGGGGCCCCCGGTACTTGCCTAGGTTTCCGTCGAAGACTTCTTGGAACTCGCGCACGAGCTGCTCCTCCCAGTCCGCCTCGGCGACGTGGTTGGTGCCGGTCACTTCTAGTCCCAACGGCGCGAACCATTGAAGTCCCAGGAGGCTGGGGCGGTCTCGTTCGACGATGGTTAGGGGTAGTATTTCGGTGCGCCCTTTAAATGTGACCTTGAAGTGCCCGATCCCTACCACGGGGATGCGATTCCCTTGGTAGTCTTTAAGGATGAGCTTCTGGCTCTCCAGCTCGTGCCGTCTCATGGATGGTACTAGCCTCTTAATTTCCCGCCACGCGACCATGGATAGGTAAGATCCGGAGTCGACTTCCATTTTGCAGGGGCGGTCTTCGATGGCGACTTCCACGTGGACCTTCCGGCCCTCCCAGTTGGAGGAATGGCCAACGATGACCGTCTGGTGCGTTTCCTCGCGCTGGCGGTTTTCGTTGAAATGGCGGCTCCTCGCTTCCCGGCTCCAACGGCTCTCGCTATCCCGGTCGCGGTTCCTTGGGGGGGTGTTGTCGCGTCTGTCATTGTCGCGCCTCCGTGGGCTGCCGTCTCGGTGGCGGGGGCTGTGGTTCCATTTGAAATGGCAGACCTTGGCGATGTGGCCCCGCTTGTCGCAATGCCGGCATATTGCATCAAAGAACCGGCATTCCGACCTCGGGTGTTCGCCGCCGCAGCCGGCGCACTGGAACTTTGATTTTCGGTTCCATTGCTCGCGCCGGTCGCGTCCCGTCTGCAGTCGGTGGATGTCCTCCTCGTCGTCCTCTGAGTCGGAGGGGGATTCGAGATCGCCGTGATGTGTGGAGGCGGTTGCTCGATGGTCGAATCCGGACTGGTTCTCGGGGGTCGCGGTCACTTCGGTCATGGCGGGTCGCTCTGCTGTGCTGGCTTGCCGCAATTGGGCCGCTGATTTCCGGGTCGCTTCTGCTGCGGTGGCTTCGGCAAGGGCGTCAGCGAGGGAGATGTCGCCCTTTGCCATGATCCGGCTCTGCAGGACGGGGTCCCGGAGGCCGAGGACGACGCGGTCCCGCAGGGCTTCATCGAGATTGGTGAACCCGCACAGGCCCCCGA
The DNA here is from genome assembly GCF_900518735.1 of Pseudonaja textilis. The sequence goes on from NW_020769363.1 coordinate 592,529, forward strand.
GGTCTCTGAGGTCGGCCACAAAGTTGCTGACGCTCTCCCCTTGCTTCTGATCGCGGTAGAATTCGTGCCGGCGGATGAGGGTGGGCACGGCGGGTGCGTAGTGGCTCCTCAGCAGCGGTTCGAGATCAGCCCAGTCCATGGCCTTTACATCGAGCGGCTTGGCGAGGGCTTTTGCCATTTTAAACACTGCGGGCCCGCAGTGTGTGAGGAAGATGGCCCTTTTCCTCTGCCCGTTCGCGTCCTTGAGGTTGCTACTCTCCAGGAACATGAGGAATCGGTCTATGTACGATTCCCAATCCTCCGTAGCTTGGTTGAAGGGAGCGGGTGGCACGTTGCCGCTGGCCATGCTGCCGGTTGCGGTTCCGTGGGCCACGTGCGGTGTGGGACTTGTTTTAAAATCCCATCCTCGTCGCCAGTGTCGTATATCTCATACGCACAAAGGACGCGAGTCGGTGACTTGGTTCAGCTCTTTATTAGGGTATAACACAAGTGGGGGAAATGGGGAAGAAGCGCGGCTTAAAAACTCTCTCTGCTAAGTGCTGCGGCCAATCGGGTCGTTTTGAATCGCCCGCGATCGGCTCAGCCAATCGCGGTCGATTCCGAACGACCAATCAGTGCCGCGCACTCAGCCAATCCGGCGGCCGTGCACTTTAGCCAATCCGGGCTGCCGGATTTCGAGTATTCAAATGTCTGTATAGAACAATAGTCATAGGGTACAATAAGCAATCGAATCATACTAGGAAACAGTCAATATAAATTGTAAGGATACAAGTGACAAAGTTAGTCATACAGTCACAAGTGGGAGGGGATGGGTAATAAGGAGTGACGAGAAGATTAACAGTAATAATAGTGCAGACTTTGTAAATAGTTGAACAGTGTTGAGGGAATTATTTGTTTGCAAAGTGATGGCTTTCGGGGAAAAAACTGTTCTTGTGTCTAGATCTTCTGGTTTGCAGTGCCCTATAACATCGTTTTGAGGGTAGGAGTTGAAACAATTTATGTCCAGGATATGAGGGGTCTGTAAATATTGTCACAGCCCTCTTTTTGACTAGTGCAGTATACAGGTCCTCCATGGAAGGCAGGTTGGTAATAATTGTTTTTTCTGCAGTCCTAATTATCCTCTGAAGTCTGTGTCTGTTCTATTGGGTTGCAGAACCAAACCAGACAGTTATAGAGGTGCAGATGATAGACTCAGTTCTTCTGTAGTAAATCCAAGAACTGTCTTTGCTCAGTGTATAAAATATGTTTTGATTTTGCTTAATTTATTTGATATATAGTGTCTTTATGTAATCTACCTTACAATGATGTAATGTTATAGTTTTACAGAACCTTTTAAATAAGAGAAAAAAAAGTAAACTCTTTCTTTTAAATGGCTGATCCTTAAAAACATAGGTAAAACATTTTCATTCTAACATGGAGGCTGGTAACACCTTTCAATCTTTTGAGGGGATTGAAATACTCAAAGGATGATATGACCCATATTGGTTGAGCTTTCCTGTGTTTTGAGGCAACTAGTCCATTTTTCCCATAGAAAAGAAGAAAAATCATTATCAAATATAAGAAATATTAAACTATCTAAATACATAAACACGTGAAGAACTGTGAAGTTAACCTTTTTATCTGCAATTCAACTTTATTTTTTTTAGCTGTAACACAAATGGTTCCTGTCTCAAATCCAACTGTTAGATTGCCTCATACTACAACTAGAGCAGTTCCACAGACAAAATGGATGACAGTCTTGCCCAGAACTACATCTACCACTACAGCAATGGCATCTATTGTTCTACATTCTACATTTACTACAAAGGCCAAAGTCGTGATGTCTCTCGTCTGTGAGTGGGGAGAATTGCTTTGCAAGGATGGAAAAAGGTGTGTTCCCCACGAATACATTTGTGATGGGGACAATGACTGTTCGGATGGATCTGATGAAGAGGAATGTTCCCTGTTCTGTAATAACCCAGGTATTCACAGTTTGGACACTAAACATTTGAACAAAGTAGGCTTTTGTTATTTTTATCAGTTTTGTTCTGAGGCATTTTGCCTGCAGCTAGAAGCTTGGAACATAAGGAATAGGCACTGCATTGTGTGCCTGTGTGTTTCAAATGCAGTTCAACATTTTGATCTGGATTCAGGGAACTTTGGGGTCATTTTTTCTGGGTAGAATCTGATCATCTTGTGCAATTAACCTGCAAATGGATGTTTTGGATTCCCTCTTGGCAAGGCATTAGTGAGGTCTTTCTCTGTAGTTATCCAGCTCTTGGGAATAGTTGCCTCCTTTGGATGGTTCTCACTCTTTTGGCTTGTAGGAAGGTGATGAAAATTGTCCTCTTTCATTACATACTTGGGAGCTATCTATTACTTGACAACTTGGTGTTAATGTTATTGTTAATTTTAACTTTTTAGTTTTTGTTGTTGTTTGGGAATTTATATGAGGACATGCCACAAGTCTGGGGAATAACCTAAGTCAAGTAGCAATTAAGACAAATATAGCATCACGTGCACTATAAGAGCAAACAGAGCAACTCTTAATCTAATGAAATAGACAACCTTGATAAATGTGGTTAAGTCTGCATCAAGGCCAGACTTATGTAAAATGTTAAAATCTGCTCTTACTGGACATGGCAGCTAGTATTGTGAACCTGCAAATGTGTAACTAGAAGTGCCTGGAGATAGGGCTAATTGTAATGTGTCTCTCTTAAAGGAGTCTTCCAGTGCCACAGTGGCCACAGATGTATAAATGAGAAGTACCAATGTGATGGGATACAACACTGTGCTGATGGCTCTGATGAATCTAGCTGCTGGATGGCAACACCCCTGTGTGCATTACGTTGTGATGACAACATTCGCTGTATACCAGAGAGCTGGTTATGTGATGGGAACCCAGACTGCCTTGATGAGGCAGATGAAACAAACTGTGGTAAGCCAGTGCAGGAAAGACATATCTAAGAAGGAACAAATTATTTTTGGATTATTGGCTTTCTAGGTGGGTTGTAGCTGGAATAAACAGGAAATCCCTTGAAATACATTTGAAGCTACTTGGCTAAATGATTAGGAGATTGGGGCAAACACAACATAAATGCTAGCGAATACCTATTTCTATTTGTCCTTGTCACTGAATTAGATGGGGGCAGGTCAGTGGCTGGAGGTAGTCAAGCTTTGAGGTAGGCTAATAAACATAAGAGTCCCAACAAGATGAGAGTCTGTTTGGGCTGGAGTGGCTAAATAATCTGTATTGGATGGGTTGATTCTCTCCATGAAGGAACAGATTAGGATTTTTTTTTTTTAAATCCAGCTTTGTCTCTTGAAACTTGCTTGGCTCTAGTAGTATAGAGAGACTTTACTCGGTTTAGCTGAAGTACCAGCATTCTCAGCCTAGTGACAAGAGTGATTCTATTTAATAACCTCTTCACTAGATTATGGTAATAGTCTCTATTTGGGGTGTCTTGGAAAAAATAAACCAGTAGGAAGAAGCTACAGTTAGTCTGAAGGTTCAAAGAGTTTTATATTGGTTGTGTATGTGTTTCTGAGCCAAATTTAAAGTGGTGACATTGACTTAACATTGCCTAAATTTCTCAGGACTCAGATTTCTGGAGGAAGCCCTTTTCCTATATCAGGTTCTTAGTTACACACAGTGAAGACAGCCTTTCCTGTCTCATATTAACCTTTTTTTTGTTATTGTTGTGGTGCCTTTGAGTCAGTGTTGACTCCTGGAGACTGTTGGGACTAGTTCCCACATGGTTGTTGTTTTTTGGCAAGATTTCAGAAATGATTTGCCATTGCTTACATCCTAAGACAGAGAGAAAGTGACTGGCCTAAGGCTATCCAGCTTGATTGAAGCCTAAGGTGGCACTAGAACTCAGTCTCCTGGTTTCTAACCATACCATACGCACCATCTCCACAAAAGCAACATAAGACATGACTTATTTTTTCCTGCATGTGCCACACCCAAGATTCGACACCAAGTTTAATTCCTACCTGCTCTACAATCACAGACTGCCTTGTGGAAACCACAGTCAGTATAACTTGGTGTGAAGTCTTTCGTGGCACATCTTCGAATGTTCACCTATATTAATACATACAAAGAAAATGTGTTTCTGTCATTTATAAATCTCCTATTGTGCAAAATTCCAGTCATTATTACTTTTAATGAAATTTTCAAATATTATACTTACATTTTTATGAAATATTTCATATTTATAGCATATACATGGACAAACATGTATTCTATATAATTATTTACCTCACAAAAATATATACTTTAAGAAAAAGCAAACTATTACAAAATAAATATGTTTTAAAATATAATAGGAAAAATTAGCTGAAAGCCTAGTAAACAAAAACAAAACAAAAATACCAGACTTCTCAGATTTTAAAATTATATATTTTTCCCAATTTTGCTATCCAATATTTATAACAGTGAATTTTATCCTACAGTTGCAAAAAATTGTGTACCTTGCCTCTCTTTGATACAGAATTAATTTAACAATGAGAATTGACAAATTTCATTAAGATAGTTTTTGAAATCTTGGACACAATGTTCTTCAAAAAGTATTAACACCTTTTTGGAGTAATAATTCAAACTCAGTATATTATAAACTCTTCACAAATTGAGAAAATCCAGATTTGGGGGGATAGCATTTTAAACCATATTAACATCAGGGGTGGGATTCTACCGGTTCGCACCTATTCACTAGAACCAGTTGTTAACATTCTAAGCAGTTCGGAGAACCGTTGATAGAAGAAATTACTGGCCTAATCCTGTAAGGAAGGCAGGAAGGAAACATTCTGGTGTTGCTTACAGAAACTGCCTCTCCATTAACTCTTATTACATTCTTGGCAGGATTAGACTTCCTGTCTCAGGAATGTCTCTGGAGTTTTTCCCCCCTCCTTTATTGGTACTTTGCTTGTGTGGAGTGACCATTCAAAGTTACAATGGCACTGAAAAAAGTGACTTATGACTGTTTTTCACAGTTACGACTGTTGTAGCATCCCCACAGTCATGAGAAGCCAGGCGAGGAGATGCGTGTCTCAATGTGAATGATATTGAGTTGGCCACACCCAGCCAATAACATGACCACCAAGCCATGTCCACCCAGTCACATGACCACCAAGCCACACCTGCTAACTAAGCCACGCCCCACAGAAAATTTGAATCCCACCCCTGTGGTGGTTGATTAACATCTTTGTCCTGTAAATTCTTTCTGAGGACCTAGTGTTCAATAGTAATGTCTGACCAATGAAGAATTGCTAGACAAATCCATAATATGCACACTAAATTTCTTCAAATGTGTTTTATTTCCAGCCTATAAAGAAAGATAATCTTTTAAAAATATTTTTTAAAGACCCCAAAAGACATGAAGCCATTTGAGATACTCCAATTCTCTATTCCCAGTTTCTTGTATGTTTTTCAAAACCATTTCAGTAAATATTTTTATTTTATGTTAATAATGGTTTAGGCTGAGTAAACATCTGTTTCATTAAACTCAATATTCTGAAATTTCAGAGGCCATAAACTTCCATCAAGTTCCTGGCTGCACCACTTCTACAGTTTCCTCTAGAATTTCTTTACCTGTTGGAACAGATTGAGATGAGGTTACTATAATCTCAGCAACTAGATTTTTCCCTATCTTTCAGAATTCAGTTTGTCTCCCAGATTCATAGGTTTCTTATCCATGTCTCCTTTACAGATTGGTAAAGTGGCTGTTTACTGAAAATATCTCCCCTGGTAGAATATGAATTTTTAAAAATTCTAAAGATACTACTGTGTTTTCCCCAAAATACGATCTACCCTGAAAGTTTCAATCCTAGCTTGATTTTTACATGTGCATGAAATATAAACCCTATTCCCCCCCAAATAAGCCCTAATTAAGACCTCATCCACTCCAGGGTGCCAGGGTAAAAATTAAGCTAGGATGAGGATGGGGGTGGAGCTGCCCCCCTACTTACCTTCGGACAGTTGCAACCAGGCCTCTCACACCCTGACACATGCCTTGCTGACCCATTTCTTCTTCAGCCAGCAAGGCCTGCAAGCCATGATCCGGAGCTGTGTTATCGGCTGCAGAGGCCTTTAGAAAAGCCTTGCTGGCTGCAGAAGAAGTTCCTGACAGTGAAAAGGAGGCGGGGGTGATGCACACAAATGAGGTAAGTCAGTGGACAACATTCCCTCCTCTTGAAAATAAGACCAGGTGCCTTTTTTGTGTGCAAAAAATGGGCAGGGTCTTATTTTTGGGGAAACACAGTATTACATTGTCATTGTCAAACGGAACATAAATCTTTTGCTGCGCGTATTACTTTTCTTCCATGTAAGGTAAATAGCATTCCTTTTATAAGCTCTTGAAAGGTTTTAAAGCTATTGTTACTTACTAATTGATTCGTGTTGTCTGTGTAAGTTTTCAGGGAGGGCATGAAACAAGGGAAGGTTAAACATTATTATCTGCTTGCAGCTCAGATCAAATGCGATGACCTGCACTTCCAGTGTAAAAACGGACAGTGTATTTCTTATTTCTTGCACTGTGATGGAAATTACAACTGCAAGGACCATTCTGACGAAGAAGACTGCCCAGTCCCCAAACAAGTGCACTGCTATACTAATGAAGTCAAATGCCATGAAAGTGGAGAATGCGTCCTAAAGCAATGGCTCTGTGATGGGGAGCAGGATTGCAAAGATGGGTCAGATGAGCAGGTACAAATGACTAGTGTCTATTTCCTTGTACCATGAAGTGGGCCAATTTAATCAGCATTTTAGCTTAGTGAAAACCCTAAAATAAGCTACTTGTCCCTTTGGGGTAAACAAGACAATATAGTGCCATCTCAACCACTTAGCAGCTGGAATACGGTACTGGGAATTCCATTACAATCGTTGCCTTAATTAAGAATTAAGTAACCTTAATTGTCTGATGCTTGAGGAGGATGGTGACCTCAAGATTAAGATGCTTGTGGACGCTGAGAGTTCAATCATAGGCAGTGGCAGATGTTTCTCTATCAGGGCACAAAGAGAAAATATCTGCTGTGAACCCTGTGTAGGTGTCAAGAAGGGCATCTGGCCAGTAAATACTCAGCTCCATTCAATTGCCCTGACTCCATCCCAATATAAGGGATTATAAGATCATAAAAAGAAAAAAATGTGATGCTTATTTCCTGAATACTTTTCAAGATGTATAGCATTTGTCAAGACGGAAAGATTCAGTCACTACTAGTACACAGCATATTCCTATTCATGGTCAACAAATGTCTCTGAACTGCTAAAGAGTAGTTTAAGATACTACTTTCTAAAGATATGCAGTATGTACTATATAGGCAGACTTCTCAGCAAATCAGAAGGCAGGAGCAAGCAGCCTCCTGTTGTTGTTGTTCCCTCGAAACTATTTTCTCAATAATGCCTACCTTTACCTCCCCCAAGTTCTCTGTGTTGCTGTAAAGTATCACGGCTCACATAGCATTTATTCTATAGCATATAACATCTCCCAAGTATTTCAAATGTTTCATTGTTGTACAGCAGCAGTTTTTGATGGATGGATTGATTGGTTTTTACAGGACTGTGGATTTCCAAAGAAACAATGTGGTGCCCATCAGTGGCAATGTCACAACTCATTAGAATGCATCCCAGATCAATGGAATTGTGATAGGGAATGGGACTGCAGAGACGGGACTGATGAGATTGGATGTATGTAAACATTCTTCATCCTGGCAACTGGTGCAATTGTCTTGTTTTTTGAAATGGTGGGAGGGGTTGTCTTTCTTTTGAGGCATTAGCTTAAAAGAAGTTCTGCAAAAAAAGAGCCAAGTTATAATCGTAGCAGTCCTATATTAGTCTTTAAATGTTTGGTTTAATGTCTGGTGGAATTGAAATTTAAGGATATGGTTGGACACTTCATTCTCACTATTCTGCTGCTGCCGTTTATTTACATTTGTGCTTGCCAGATTGTTGAACTCATGTTCTCCTTTTTAAATATAACCTTATTAAACTTATCAAAGTATAAAATATAAATGAAAATGAAAATAGTGGGAAAAGAGAGAAGGGGAAAAAAGACAGAGGTGTAAGTTAAGGGGGAAAACAAAATACATTAACTTCTGACTCTTTTCTGCATAGTAGAATAAAAATCACATTACAGCGTCAATGTTTTACTTTTGCATACTTAATACGTACTAGCCATTTCTATAGCAAACTTGTCTAAACAGGAAATCCCAAAGTAAAAAAGAAGTTTCATTATTTTTCTATCTCAAGTTCAATATCTAGAAGTGGCTTCCAAGTAGAAGCAACATTGGATGCATCCTTTTTTTTTATTAAAGCAATTAATTTGGCTGTCTCTGCTAATTCCATCAGTTTCCAGCCATTCTTCTTCCATTGTGGGAATTAGGATATCTTTCTATTTTTATGCATAGAGCATTCTTGCTTCTGTCAACATCTATAACAACAAAGTTCCAGATTTTTCTTCAAGTTGTTACCTACCCCATTCCAAATCAATCAAATGAAAAGACATATTGACTTTGGCTTATGCTTCATTAGATTCCAATGGTTATTTTGTTTATAATTGCACTAAAACTAGAATCTTGAAGTCCTCTTGGCTTTTCCAGGTAAGCCCAGGAAATGCCATGACTATGAATTTCAGTGTGGCAATACCTGTATCAATTACACTTTGGTCTGCAATGGGAAATCTGACTGCCAAGACGGAATGGATGAAGGCGGCTATTGTGCCATGCCATGCCAAAAACCGTGTGCTCACATTTGTTACAAGTCTCCTAGTGGGCCTGTAAGTAAAAACCAGTATTAAAATGTTGATGATATTACTGTTTAAAAATTGACAACATGTACATTTTAAACTGAATGTATTGTAGAAACAAAAAATGGGTTAAGGAGATTTGCTTCTTCCTAGGCCCTATTTCAAAATTCTTTTAAAATAAGGAAAAAAGATGGCCATTATCAAATAATAATACAATATGGACTCATTGCTACTATTATAGCAACAGACTTTGTCATCTTAAGCTAAAAAATTTACAAGGATAGTGGTTGTAACCATGAGAAAATGAGAAATACATGGGAGAAGATTATTACAGATTTGGACAAAGTATTAAAATGCAGAGGCATCTTGCTGGCAACAAAGATATATATGATCAAGGCAATAGTTTTCCCAGTTGTAATGTAAAAGTTATATTACAATTTGATTGGCTGAATAAAGTAGTAATACTTTCAAATTCTGGTTCTGAAGGCCATGTCTGAGAATAACCTGGATTGTGAGAACCAATAATATAAAACTAGGAAAAAGAAAATAGACTGTTCATTGGAGGTGTTGGTAACTAAACTACAACTAAAATATTTTGAACAAGCAATACAAAGGCAAGAGTTGCTGGAATCCCTAATATTTGGAAAAAGATGCAATAGAAAAAGATACCAGAAAAGCTTTGGGAGTTAAATTATCTTGTTGACAAGAACTCAGATCAGTTACTGGTGGATAATTCTGCTGAGATGATGACTCTTAAGTCCTAAAAGCAGTACCAAACAATGCAAGTAGATTGAAAGTGTAGAAAGGAGAGCCACTATGTAATCTTACAACAGGAGTGCCCAACCTTGGCAACTTTAAGACTTGTGGACTTCAACTCCCAGAATTCCCTCAGCCAAAAGCTCTTAAAGTTGCCAAGATTCCTTAGAACAAGAGGATAAATATAAATGCATTTGTAACTGTTGTAAAGAAAATTGGAAGCCACCACCTCTTTATACCTTCTGTTCTTTTTCTTTCTTTGATTTTTCTTTCATTTCTATTATCACTTTCCCCTTTTCTTTTCCTTTAAACTTGAATTGCTTTACTTTGTAAAAAATTCTTTAGTAAAAATTAATTTGAAAAAAAAAAAAAACCAGTGCCTTCAAATGTATTACCTAAGTGCATACTTTTGCAAATTAAATCTCAATTTGTATTTGGACTCTGCTTCCAGCAGCAACTCTTGGAGGGCAGAGTGAGGAGAAAGAAAAATTGTGAAAATTTACATAAATAATAATGCCTGTTTTCTAATTTCCAGCAATGTGCTTGTAATGAGGGGTTTCAGCTAAGAAGTGATGGGCACTCTTGCAAAGACATCAATGAATGCAAAGAGTTGACAGTTGATAAATGTAGCCAAGCCTGTGTCAATACAGAAGGCAGTTACTACTGCACGTGCCATCCTGGATATTTATTGGAGCCTGATAACCACATATGTAAAGTAATTGGTAAGATTCTTCCTGTCCACGGATTGGCTTTTCACTGATTATGTATAGCCATGATGGTGAACCTATGGCACACGTGCTACAGGTGGCATGCCGAGCCATTTGTGTGGGCACGTGAGCCCCAGGCAAACTTACCTCGCTGTGCATATGCGTGCCTTCCAGTGATTTGGGGCCTTTTTCGTCCTGAAGGAGGCTTGAGGGATGCCTCTGCAGGCTTTGCAGGCTGAAAAAATGGGCCCGTTTCATCACTTCCTGTATTTCCAGAAATACCAGAAGTGATGAAACGGGCCCATTTTTCGGCCTGCAAAGCCTGCAGAGGCTCCTTCAAGCCTCTGGCAGGCCGAAAAAGGCCTCAAATGGGCCACAAATCAGCTGGGAGGCACAGTGCAGGTAAGGGGGGGAATTGGCACAGGAGCCCCAAAAGGTTCGCCACCACTGATCTATATGATTCAAATTTAGTGAATGCATAAACTTTTTTGAAATCAGATGTAATAGAAAGCTTTGCCTTCTGGGTAAGAAGCCTTGAAATAAGTTCCTTTGGCTTTGTACTATTAACTTGGAGGGATGTACTGAGAGATATGAAAGCTGTTGGGTAGATAAAGAAGGAGGGTGCGAAAACTCAGCTGGAGTTTGGGTTTGAGACCCAAGCACCGCACAACGGGATGAGTTCCTGTTACTTTCCCCAGCTCCTGTCCATCTAGCAATTTGAGAGCATGTCAATGCAAATAGATAAATAGGTACCACTTTGGTGGAAAGGTAACAGCATTCTGTGTACCACAGCCTGTAGTCTTTAGGCCATGTGACCATGGAAATATCTTCAGATGACACTGACTCCCTTGGGTGTTAAATGGAGATGAGCACCGCTCCCTAGAGTCTTGGATACAACTGGACGGGGGAACATTTACCTTTAGGTGGACAAAGACTTCTAATTTCCTAGATCAGGGTTTCCCAAACTCTGAGAGTTCCTTTCCTTGGGAAGGTACCAAATTCAGTTGAGGTCTAAAGAATATTTTAGTCACATTGTTACAATAAATCCATTTTTTCCAAAGTTTCATTGTATTGTTTATTTGTGTTCATTTTGGTGCTTGGATTTTTAGGGGAAATTACACAAAAGGTTGGTGTGGTGGCAAAAGGATTAGGAACTCCTGCCCTTTATGGTGATCTCATTCAACTAAAGGCTGCCTTCCCTGCTAAGATTGCAGCTATTAGTTCAGGAAGAAAAACCTAACAAACTTAAAATAATGCACTCATAATGAAATATAAATGTTTTGGGTAAAGTAAATAATTGTTTAGTGTTTTGATTCTGCAGCAATATTATTTGAATTTCCAAAGTTCAAGCACATTAACATTTGTGCAAAACATACTGAGTTTGAAATGTTCAAAAGAGGCATTGATTCTAAGCTAGGAACAAAAAGGATGCTCAGTTCTGTGACATTTCATATTCTGCCCTAAGAAAATATAGAAAATTGGATCATGTTGCCATTTTTAATCCTAGGCCCGCAAATGATCTAACGTGCAGGAACATCAGCAAAAGCAATAAGTTTTTCTACAACTCAGATTTCAGAGCAATGGGAATTGCTCAGATTCATTTTGCAGCCAGTAATTTGTTGGCACTAGGAACAATGCCCCTTCCCCACACCTTTAGTAATTTCTTGATAGATCTGAGTAGCAAGTAACATTCAGCATGAACTGACTTTAAAGGCCTTATGAAGAAAAGCTGAGAGGTAAATAATTAAGTTTGAATAGTTCCCTAAAGCAAAATTAGTATCTTAAACAGAAGACAAGCTTGAATTTAAGAGAAGTTTCCCATAAAAGAAAAAGTCAACCAAAAACAAACAAAAATCATGGAAGTTGCCCAGTTTTCCCATGTTTTTATTTTAGGATTGCCACTTCAGGCACTTCAGATTGCCATCTTCAAAGGCATCCACCATTTTTTAAGAATGATGTTGGAGGTCTTCCAGAGTATTATTTGGTTAACAGCCTCTGTACTTAACAGCAAAAACAAGACAACCTAACACCTGGCCTGTAGTGAAATATTTTGAAGTTTGTCTCAAATGGTTTTGGAATTATTCTGTTTTGTGTGTATATTTGTGTGTATATTGTTGAGTGCAGTGCTAAACAATAGAAAACAAAGAATAGAGTGGAAGAATGAACATCATCATTCATTGAAAGACAACTTGCATTTCCTAGCTCTTCCCCCTTAATTTAGTTAATTTACCTACATATTTTGCATGGAAAGTAACTACTTTTGTCTTTGCCATAGGTTCTGAGCCATCACTACTAGTTGCAGTTCAGTTTGACTTACTCGTGTTCGGATTAAGGACCATGAAAGAGGATGTTATCTTGAGAGTTGATCCTGACCTAATCATCTTTTCCATTGACTATGATTTTGTATCACAGACCGTCTTTTGGATGAATCTCAATGCAGAAAGTATTAAGTGGATTGATATGAAAACCAAGGAAAAGGGAACCCTAATAAAAGGTGGGTCTTAATATATTTTCAAATGTTTGGACAGTTTTTAAAATATTAGTGGCTTAGGACAAAACTAATTTTAATTGTAAGTTTGGCAAGTTAAACTATTCGTATAATTCATATTTGACTATTGAAGCCGACTCACACTCTCACATGCTTAGGAAACTTCACAGGTTCACCTGAGAAAAGATGAAATTCAAATCCACTTATATTTAAAAGGAAAAATTGAGTACTCCTGTTTCTAAACTGATACTGTATAACAAAATAACTTTGAGAAACAGCAATACCAGGTGGGTTCATAGATCTAATCCTGCCTGCATGTTTTAACTGATAAACTGAAGGAAAGATTTAATCAAGTTCCTTCAGGAAGAAAACATACAAGTTGACAAAGTCTCATATCACAGATGAGGTTATCCTACCTTAGCAAACTCCCTCATGGCAAAGGAAGGTTATGTGTCACCTGGGACAATTGCTCAGAAGGCCAAGAATTCCTTGTTGTAGAGTTGATGAAGGTTGAAATCTTCAGCTTCTAGTCTATAAATGTAAAGGCTTGTCTAGTGTACGCTAATATAAAGAGACAGTAACAGCGGACCTGGCCCCTTAAAAAGCATCCTTTTATGAGTATTGGTCAAGTATGAGTCTTTTTGAGGATTGTATAAGAAGATGGATTTCAAGCACTGTTAACAATGAACAGTCTACCTCAGGGATCTTCAAACTCGGCAAGTTTAAGACTTGCGGACTTCAACTCCTCCAGTCATGTTAGATGGAATTCTGGGAGTTGAAGTCCGCAAATCTTAAACTTGCCAAGTTTGAAGACCCTTGGTCTACCTGGAGCTGAGTCGTAACTGTTCAGCCTTAAACCAGAGGTACTCTGCATGAAAACCTCTGAACAGGATGCCTTTTTCTTATATGGCTATTTAAAAAATAGTTTGTAATGAAATTCTGCTTTGTAATTACTTAATAGGAGATGTCTGATATTTCCTGTTCAAATGTTTATAAATCTTAGCAATAGACTGTTTATCACGGCAGATAAAAGCAAAAATACATTTGCTTATTTTAAAAGTTGGAATACAACATAATTTTTTTAAAAAATAAAAATTTTGCCATTGTGATCTAGCTATTGGGATAGGCTGGAAACTTGGGTAGTTTCATACTTGTCATTTAAAACATCTGATTACAGGTATCAAATCTGACAGTATAGCAGTGGACTGGTTAGGAAGGAATCTTTACTGGACTGATGGTACCTCAGGACAGATCTTGGCTACATGGTTAAATATCACTTGGAAGGGAAATCCTGTCTATACAGTGGTTCTAGAGAATTTGGAGCAGCCACGGTCACTAGCTCTCCACCCACTGGATGGGTAAGCCTTTTATATTTTGCTTGTACAAAGTTTGGGCTTGTTGAAATGGTTCAAAAGAATTAGAAATAGATCTCAGAGACAGGATGGATAGGTGGGTTCATCCATAATTATCTACTATTATTAAGTCACTAACATTGTCTTTTTAGAGAAGATATTTCAGAGGGTGGTGATCATGTTGACATGTGGTCAGGTCCGTCCCATTATGTGATTGAATCATAATTGATAGGGAAAATTGACATTTTTAAAAGAAACCAGTAGCACAGCTCTTTTGATTCTACTTTATTTATTATTTATTAAATTTATATGCTGCCCATCTCACTCCGCAAAGCAGTTCTGGGCAATTAACAATAAAAGTGGTAAATATTCAAATATTAACCTCAGTAAGATACAAAATTTTAAAAACCAAAGGCAAGATTGTTCACAGCTTTTGATGTTCTGATTATGAAAATTCTTTGGCCTGCTATGTAACAGTTGTTCCAGTGCCTATTCCTTTGGCCGTGTCTCATAAAAGCACCGGATGAACACTCACTGGCAGTTCATTTAATTAGGGGATTCCATTCTTTTTCCTGGGATTATTCAGTGTCTGTAAAGGTTTCATCATTAGGCTAACGATGCCCAGCTTAAATTCCCTTGACATCAGAGTCAAGTAATGCTGTGTGGGCCTTCTCCATGCTTGAATATGATGGGGTAGGATGGGATGGGATGGAATGGGATGGATGGGATGAATGGGATGGAATGGAATGGAATGGAATTATTTATTGGTCAAGTGTGATTGGACACACAAGCAATTTGTCTTGGTCCAATTACTCTCAGCGTACATAAAAGATACATTTGTCAAGAGTCAAGAATAAGGTACAACACTTAATGATAGTCATAGGGTACAATAAGCAATCAAATCATACTAGGAAACAGTCAATATAAATCGTAAGGATACAAGCGACAAAGTTATGGTCATACAGTCACAAGTGGGAGGGGATGGGTGATAAGGAGTGATGAGAAGGTCAATAGTAATAGTAGTGCAGACTTTGTAAATAGTTGAACAGTGTTGAGGGAATTATTTGTTTAGTAGAGTGATGGCTTTGGGGGGAGGGAACTGTTCTTGTGTCTAGTTGTTCTGGTGTGCAGTGCTCAATAGTGTTTTGAGGGTAGGAGTTGAAACAGTTTATGTCTGGGATGTGAGGGGTATGTAAATATTTTCACAGCCCTCTTTTTCACTCATTGCAGTATACAGGTTCTTGATGGAAGGCAGGTTGGCAGTAATTGTTTTCTCTGCAGTCCTAATTATCCTCTGAAGTTTGTGTCTGTCCTGTTGGGTTGCAGAACCAAACCAGACAGTTATAGAGGTGCAGATGACAGACTCAATAATTCCTCTATAGATGAGAAACACTAAGCTGAAGTTGAATCCCGAAGGATTGTTTTTTTGGATAAGATGGAATTGTTTGCCAGGGACTGGCTGCAGTCTCCTGAAGGAGCGGATGCAGGACTTGAGCTTTCACTAGGAAGGAGTGCCTTTTTCCAGCTTCACCTAATTTGCTAGCTATGGCAGGACAGAAATAACCTAACCACAGTGATCTAATCGCTGGTAACCTCAAGACAGGCTTTTGGGAAGCTCTGCATACAAGGCAACTCTGAACTGAGGTTCACCAGAGTGCAAGATGCTGTTCCAGATTCCAGAAGGCTGCCACATAGAATTAACAAGCATAACTGTACACTTTTGAAGGCACACACTGTTATCAGGCAGAGTTCCTGGAACTTGTCATATAAAGCACTTTGTGCCTAAGCCAGCATACCTGATAGAGTGCCTTCTCTCATACCTTCCTGTTTATCAGTTAAGAGCTAGAAAAGATGCATTTTTAGGAGGGTTCATGGCTTGGATATTAGCTACATCTGAAGAGGGAATTTTTAGCACAAGCGTTGGGTTGCAGAATTCCCTCCCTTTTTCACATAAGGGTTGCAGTAAACCGTTTAAACCTCCAAGTCACTTTAACACATATTCCTCCTGCTTTGCCAGTCTGGTCTGATATTGCTTCAGGTTTTAAATTTTAAAAATTAATATGTTTCTTGGAGTTTTTATGAATCATTATTTTTTATTTAAATGCCTTCTTGCTGTTCTCCTTTATTGGTGAGAGGACTAAATGTGAATCCTTAATGCCATGTTGCACCACTTGAAGCTCTTCAATTTTGCCTAAATTTTGTAAGTGACCTTACTTAGTCTTAGCTGCAGAAATGTGCATGCATGCACACACACAGAGTATATTATGCACATAGCTTGGGAATGGAATGGAATCTCAAAATGAAGACTTGGCTCCGGTTATCAGAAATTTTGAAAGGATATGGATCCAAAATAATAATAAAAAAATTTAGTTTGGCTCTATTACTATTTAAATGCAAATGAAATGTTCTGAAGAGCTAGGATTAGACCCCAGATGTATTAAACTTTAACAGTAGTTCACCCTCCCCCAACCTCCATGCTTAATGGGAGCTAAGCTATATGATTCAATAATTGTGCAGAAACTGCAGATCTGATACATGACTGCATAGAAAGATAGTGGTGATCTAACTTCACATTCCAAAGAATGTAGGGTTCAAATGAAGAGACATTAGCCAAAAGAATTCTGATACTAATGTTCCCCCAGATTGAAATCATCTGAGATATCAGTGGGACACCTTGTCTCGTACTCTAAAGAAGATATACAATGAGGGCCATCTAACTTGGTGGTCAGTAGCCCTTCTAGAAAGCACTGTAAGCTGTAGTAATTTGAATTCCATTCTATAAAAATATATAATGTTATTTTCTCTTTCCTAGATTTATGTACTGGTGTGAAATAGACGTTGAATCCAAAATCAAGAAAGCCGGGATGGATGGAAGTAATAAAGAAGTGCTAATTGATGAGGGAATTGGTTGGCCCACAAGCATAGCCATTGACTTCTTGAGCTGGAGACTTTTCTGGTCTGATGACAAGATTCACTCCATTGGCTCAGCCTTTTTGGATGGTAGCGATATGAAGGTATTACCTACTTTACATAAACTTGACTAAGCTGGAAACAGGCAAGAATTTATTTGAGTCGTTTGTTTTAAAGGAAAGTGCCATTTCTGATAGTGTCATAATCTCGCTCTTCTCTTGGTAGCATTCTATGTTGTTTCAGAATTCCATATCTAACCAGAGCTGTGGAAATAAATGTGGGAATATGTCCGGTTTCCAGATCTTTTTGTTTGTCTGAAAATAAGATCTCAGTCCCTGAGCTGTGATGCATCTCTTAACAACAATATTTTTCTCTCAGATTTTTCAGCTGGCTGAGATTCATAGTCCCTTCTCAGTGAGTATCTTTGAAGACTACATCTATTGGTCTGACATGCAAACAAGGATAGTACAGATGATTGACAAAAGGACAGCCAAAAATAGAAGAGTTCTCCTAAAGAGTCATGGACAACCATATGGACTAAAGGTATAACACAAATAGTACACATTATGGAAAGGTTGATTGCTGGAGTAAGTGCCTATTTTTATTTTACTTTACCAAGGGGATGCCTCTAGCTTGGAATGAATAAATGTTAAGGCAAGTTTATTTGGCCGGCTTTATACAATCATTTATACAATTCTCTTTAGTTGAGAATCTTCCTATGATCCACTGACTTATCAGAATTTTACTAACCATGTTCTTATAATCCAGTCACATTAGAAATTCCTACAATTCTCCTATCAGGGCAATTTTGGTTTAAAGCCTTGGCCATCATTAAGTTCCTATTTCTCATAGCCATTATCTTGGTAAAATGAATCTCTGAATTAACAATCTTCTCAGTTTTCAAAAACTATACATCTTTCATACATCTTAATCATTTTGAAACAGGATCCTTCCTTTACAGGTAATTCTCAACTTACAGCAGTTCGTTTAGTGACTGTTCAAAATTACAGTGTCACTGAAAAAAGTGACTCATGACAGTTGTTTTTACAATTACGATCATTGCAGCATCCCCGTAGTCAAGCGATCAAAATTCAGACACTTGGCAACTGACTCGTGCTTATGATGGTTGCAGTGTCCCAGGGTCATGGCATCACTTTTTGCGCCCTTCTGACAAGCAAAGTCAATGGAAAAGCCAGCTTCACTTAACAACTGGGTTACTAACTTAACAACCACACTGATTCACTCAACAACTGTGGCAGGAAAGGTTGTAAAATGGGGCAAAATTCACTTAAGAAATGTCTCACTTAGCAACAGAAATTTTGGACTCAATTGTGGTCGTAAGTCAAGGACTACCTGTATCCCTAAAATGAATGGGACCTTTCATAGATCTTACATTATTTCATTCAACCTTTTTTATTTCAGAGATTTCTCCTCTATTAATAGAACTGGTTTATTTCTTTTGATCAATCTACCTTCTTAGGGGTAAATGTAAAAAAAAAATGTTGGTTGATATTACGAAGACAAAGGTTATGTCAACCAGTATGCATTTATAGTGATCATACACTTGATGGCCAAGAAGTGAAGGGGATATATTGTTTTGTTTTCTTGGATTCATAAAGATGGTTGGAAAAAAGACTTATGGCAAACATATATAAAATCGTGAAGAATAAGTATATTTGAATGACATTGCTTGGCCTTTTTAAAAAAATCTTTTATCAGTGGTCTTTCCTGTGGTGATGTATGGCTCTGAAAACTGAATAATGAGAAAGAAGGTAGCCACATTCCAGTTATAGATCTGGAGACAGATCTAAGAGTCCCATCAAGTGAAAGAAAACACAGTCATAAAGTAGATTGACTGCGTTTTTTGAAACTCTCAGACTTTTGCCATGTGATACAAGTGGACGATAGATGAAAATAGTGGAACCTAGTAAACGTAGCGTGTATAATTTTTGAAGAGGAACATGCAAAGTACATAACAAAGAGGCCTTGAAACTCCTAGTGTAACATTCTCACGCTCTTGAAATTTGGCTTTCAGGTAATGCATGAAGTTCTGCAGCCAGGAGCCCCTAATCCATGTGTAGAAGTTGGATGTTCATATTTGTGCCTCTTAAGCCCCAGCAAAAGAGGAAGCTGCCATTGTCCACTTGAATTTGCGCTATCAAGTGATGGAAAGACCTGCATTCCATTAAAGGAGTCAGCATTCATGTTACTGGTTGCCCAGACAGATGTTACACAGGTATTGCTTTCAATTGGATAGTAAACAGAATAGCTGCAGATCAAGTTGCCCAAACGAAATGTTCTTACAGCTGTTTCACTGGCTGGCACAGCAAAGTGGCTTCCATCTGAATTTTCCTCATTAACAAGTAAATGCTGTTAGCTGCATGTTAATTTTTACAGAGCTCTCCTGGCAACACACAAACACACAAGTTTCTCGAAAAGAGTGACTCAATCAAGTTAATCACATTTAAAAAAACTTACTGAAATTCTATTGGAAAGTGATACTTTACCCCTTGTAAAGTGGGTGCAGAGATAAATGAAAGCTGTTATATAGTATTTTCATTTAACATTGCACAAGGTAGGCAAAGCTGTATGGGCTTCAGCGGTCCTGAGCTTCTGCTATGACAGAGTTGTCTTAGAGCAGATTGCTAAATGCAGGTAGCCCCTTGTAGACTGAAGCTATAATAATGTTGTTTCTAATGTTGAACTCTAGGTCTACCTGGAAAAACTGCGTTCCACAGCCGGGCAGACAGCTCTTCCTGAGCACAGCACTCTCCCCTTGATTAATGTAACTCACCTGGTGGCTGTAGACTACTCTGTACGCAGTGCTGCACTGTACTTCTCAGACTTAAATGACAACTTCATAAAAGTCCTGGCTATTAAAGATGCTGGGAGAGCTTCTTTGAAGAGGATTCTTCCAGTTGAGGGCACTGTGATATCACTTGCACTTGATTGGCTAAGTGCCAACATCTATTGGATTGACAATAAATATACATCTGTCCAAGTGGCAGCATCAGAAGGCAGTTATAGACATATGGTACTTAGTGATGGTCTTTACAACCCAACCATTGTGGTGGTGCACCCTCCAACTGCATCCATGTGCATTGTGGATTTAGGGGGTGAACATGGCATACCTGATCCCACAATAGAATGTGCTGCTATGGATGGGAGTAGGCGGAGAATACTCTGGAAGAGATCCCTGGTTCCTGTTGGTTTAACAATAGTGGATGGCACTTGGCTCTATTGGGCTGATCAAGGTAAGCGGTTTAACATGTTGATTAAATTGCCTGGGTCCAGCTTATTTTCCTAGCATATGAAAGAATTGGTCATATTCTTAGACTAGTACATGTTCTTCTTTTTTCATAGTAATTTTATTAAGAATTATAATTACAATAGTAAAAACTAATACACACAGCAAAAAACCCTAAAGAATAATAAAAGGTGCAAAAGGAAAGGGAGAAAGGAAAAAATAGAGAAATAAAAAATAAAAATGCAGGAAAGAAAACAAATATAAAAAACTACTTCCCACATTCATCACAATTTAAGTAACTTATCCCCTTTTAAAATGCAACAAATGATGTCTTCTTCCCATATCCCATCTCTTATCTATAAATAAATCCATAAATACCTCATAATTTCAGTCCTGTTTCAAGAAAAGTCCATAAAGGATTACCAGAGATAACAACATATCTACTTTATTTTGATCAAATGTCTTGCACAATTCTTTTTTCCTATTGTATTGCTTTTCTGACTGCTTTCTGTTTTCTATAGCAAAAGGTTCTGTGGAAAGCATTCGTCTAGATGGCTCTGGGCACAGAATCATTCGGAGAGGAATATATGGCCTTACGCTCTTCACAGTAGGGGATGGAATGATGTTCTGGACAACAGCAGTACACAATTGTAAGCAGGCTTGAACTACACAAACCCCATAGGAATTCCCAAGGAAAGGGAAAGCTCTCTGTCACAGATAGCAACAGCACTTAGACTTATATAATGCTTTACAGTTCTTTACAGTCCTCTCTAAGCGGTTTACAGAGTCAGCCTATTGCCCCCAACAACCTGGGTCCTCATTTTATCCACCTTGGAAGGATGGAAGGCTGAGTCAAACTTGAGCCTGGTGAGATTTGAACTGCCAAATTGCACGCAGCCTGCAGTACTGCATTCCAACCACTGCACTACCGTGGCTCAATCATAATATATTAAGCAGTGTGTCACTTGGATCATTTACTTGACTCAGAACAATGACATATCATAGAAACAAGGGAACCAGATGTCAGGTTTTTATGTCAATACTTGCACAACAAATATTTTGTAAGTTCCCATTGAAAACCTGCCTCCAATTATATTAATATATTATTGGCAAGTGTTCATACAGTGTTCAGTCTAATTATTAGACTATAATTATTGTGATACAGGTAGACCTCAACAGGTAGACCTTCCAGCAGTTCATTTAGTGACCATTCAAAATTACAACAACATTGAAAAACTTGACTTACTGCCATTTTTCACGCTTACAATTGTTGCCGTATCCTCATGGTCACATGATCAGAATTCAGATGCTCTTCAGCAACTGACTTATATTTATGATGGTTGCAGTGTTCCTGGGTTATGTGATCAGGTTTCATGACCTTCTGACAAGCAAAGTCAATGGGGAAGCCAGGAAGTTAGTAATTGTGTTACTAACTTAACAACTGCAGGATTCACTTAACAACTGTGGCAAGAAAAGTCAGGGGGCAAAAATCACTTAAGAATTGTCTCACATATTAACAGAAATTTTGGGTTCAGTTGTGGTTGTTAGTCAAGAACTATCAGTATTGTATTCCAACTGCCTCAGAAATTAACAGATTCTAGTCAGATAATAATACTAGTGTTATATAGTGTCTTGTAAATCGATAGTGATACTCTGTGTAGCAGTAAAATATTTTCTTCGATCTGATTAACTATATTCCACACAGATGCAATGAAGGTGTGGCATAGTCAGCTGGAAGCGGAAGAAAACTGGTGGTTTCAAACAAATCAGAAACTTGTGGATATAAAGATCTACAGCAAACTACACCAGCAAGGTAAAGTTCATTATAACTTTAAGAAGTCATAGGGGGATGCCTGGACTACATTGAACAATAACATTCTTTGGTACCCTTTTGGTAAAGCACAAGTTTTAAGCATATAAAAAGTGGGTTGTTCTCTAAGCACCAATCCTGAACAGAGATGTGACCGCCATTGTTTTGACTGAAAACCTCTCTCTCCCTTAAGGCATAGGCTAAGTGAGACCCTTCCCCAAAAATAGTATCTGGAAAAATAGTACCTGCCATATATGGATTTGTTCTATAGCACAATTACGATCATTGCAGCATCCCCATTTATGCTTATCCACATTAATATTTTTTTTAAAACAAGTTTTATTGATTTTACAAACAAACAAACAAAACAAAACATCATTAAACATTAAAAACATAAAACCTCTTTCCATTGTAAATCTTTACAAGGCAGGTAACACATTGCTTTATATCACATACTTATAATTTATCCCATTTCCATATAAACACGTAAATTCCCTTTACCAAATTCCACATTGTTTCTCTTTAATCGTTATTCAATCATATTTCCTTTCAAATTTATCTGCTATTCAATCATCACATTTATATTTTCCTCTGGCTTGTTTATAATTGTTCTCATCTAGTCTTCCTCCGAGATTTTATTATTTGATTCTTAATTGGACACACACACATAAGACATAAACATAAAAACATAAAACTTTCTTTTAGAAAGTAACTTGGCCCCAGATTACCTCTTTTTGTATGGACTTCAATTGAATTCATGCTCTTCTTATATACCATTACCTATCTTGTTTACCATTCTATATCTATTATATAACTCCTCTCCACTTTTGCCTCGTCTTAATTCTGTTTTATATATTTAATCTTGCTTTAAAGAAAAATATTTTTATATCTTTTGTCCATTTCTCCATTTACATCTATCTCATTTCCAATATAAAAAAGAATAATTTCCCCTGGAATCACTAATCAGAGTATGATGCTTTTCTATCATTCCCCTAAGTTAAAATTTAAAATGACACCTAAATCCCAATCAGATTCTGCTTAGTACATTCTACTATTTCAGAAACCAATACTACAATAATAAATCCATAACAGTCAACACATTAATCCATTAAACTCTATATTTAAACTAATATTTTAAACATTCCCTTTAGTATTTTATTAAAACTTAAAATCATTCATTATTAAACATTTTAAAGTTATACCTTAATATTTTAGTCTTTTATTAGATCTTAAAAAGTTCTGATTATCTACTTATAATACAAATACCACTATTACAATACTCATGTGTACTTTGCAGAATCCCCCCCTTTTTTTTTTGAGAAAATAAAACCAATACATTACCTATTATTCCAAAAAAAATTTTTCTTTTCTCCATCTTGTTTTATACCTTTGTAACTTTTTCCCCCCTTTTCCCTTTCCTTCTTAGCCTGCCTAAACTTTTTACCCCCTCCTCTCCAAACCTCTGCCTTCTTGGTTTCCCCTTTCTGTTGCATTCCTCTTTCCTTTTGCTTTCTAGCATTCTGTTGTTTTTGCATCTTCTTTTTCTCTTTCATAAATATTTTTTTATTTCTTAAGTCCTTCCTTTTCGCTCCTCTCTTTCTCCTTTCTTTCTTAGTCACACCATTTAGTTCATTAAAAATGGCTTCTTCTTCCTCGGCTTCTTCCAGCTGTTGTTTAATTTGCTGACACATGACAAGCGCCATATCTAGGAAACAAAGGGCTTCTCCCATAACATCTTTGCCTTCTTTCCTTATTTTTAAATATTGTTTTTTTAGTTCATCAAGAGATAGAGCCATTTTTAACTGTTTCTTCTTCTTTTTCTGTATCCTCTTATTATTAAGCCAATCAGTTATTTCCAAACTTAAAACAGTTCCCAAAAGTCCAAAAATCCCGCAATCATCAAACAGTCCAGGCAGAGTACAAACTTCTTCTTTTTACAATTTCTCTTCTAGGGGTGAAGTCAAATTAGGGAAAGAGAAAACGTCCAGTCTGTGCTTTAAATCTTTTTTAGAATTAATTTCTATTCTCTTTATCTTCAAGGCATCTCCTCCAGCAAAGTCTTAGAGTAAATTTTTTTTTTCCAAGCCTCTCCCTTCCCACTTATAACAAAGGAGTTTAGGTTTTACCTTCTATTAAAAGGCAGGTTTCCCTTGTCCATTTGTTAATTCCATAAGGGAGGGAGAGTAACTTTCCCTTTTCATCACTTTTCTTCACCGCTGAAAACATCAATCGGGAACATTGTAGCGTCCAGAAAAAAGACAATACTTTCCCAGGTGTTGAATATGTCCTTAAGGTCCCAGTTCGACCAAGAAAAAACTTTCGTTTTAAAACTCCTTCTTCTTCCTCCTGCACATTCTTTATCCAGTTGCCGGCTTCTTTATGGTACCATTAAGACCGCCGCTCCACCGTCTTGAGAGAAGGGGGTTATTGCCAGCTGGGGAGGGGGTTTGCAATACCCCTCAACCCCTGTCCGGATCCCCCCTTTCTTCAGCTGCCCCAACAGGGCAGCCTTAGCCTCCAAATCCGCCAGGATCGGAGGCACCAAGGCGGCTAGCACAGCAGGGATCGCAGAGAAAAGCGAATCCCTGCTGTCACTGAAGCCGACAAACCGGAAATTCCCCACATTAATATTTTTGAAACCATAGTTCACAAGACCTTTGGGTGAAATGGTGTCAGAAATATCTTTCCAAGTCAACAACACGCCAGCCAGGTTGCCAAGTAGATGCTTCCTTACTGTACCATATTATGCATGGGAAATAGAACTGAAGCAATTCTTTTTTTATCTTGTGGTTTCTAGGTAGAAATGGTTGTTCGGAAAAGCATGGGGGATGCAGTCAGATCTGTTTACCAAATCCACAAGGACGAAGCTGCTGGTGCACCGCCGGGTACATTTTAGAACACGATACTGTGTGCATCAAAGCCCTGAAATGCTCAGAGCCTTTTCAAGCCTGCTCAGATAACAGCAAATGTATTGTAAAAGAACAAGTCTGTGATGGGAATCTTGATTGTCATGATGGATCTGATGAGTTGAATTGTAAGTATGTAAACCTGTATTTAACCAGTCAGAGAGATGAAGGCTTGGGAAGCAGCTCATTAGTACCTGAAGGATGTATAGCTGTTGTTAAAATGTATTTTTGTTAAAAGTTAAAGCCAATTGTTTATTTAACACAAATGCTTTTTATAAACTTCTGAATGTTGGATATGCTGCTTGTATGTACTAAAATAAGGTGCTTTCCTAATACAAAGAAATGCTATCCTCAGCTCTAGATGTATAATTTAAGCAGCTTTATGCTTATCCACATTAATATTTTTGAAATCATAGTTCGCAAGACCTTTTTTCTTTTCTTTTCTTTAAAAAAATGTTATTTTAACTTAAACTTATTAACACCATCAGAGTTAATAATTTATACAATAGTTCTATAATGTAGCACCTGCCTTTTATAACAATATAATGAAACAATATTTCAAAAGTAAAAGCAAGAGAATGATATTCACGATAGAAGGGTGCATTTACTACAAGATGTGGTTTGGAAATAAATGGCCATTTCATAAAATAGTCTGCTTTAATTCAGTCAGCGCCCATTTCAAAGTAAGATCCACACCTCCTATGTCTAACTTGGGGAAACAACAAATGGCTGTAATTTCTACGTAGCTATGGTTACTCAGAAATTAATAGGGGGATTAACGCATCAGATTTTTAAATCTCCCATCAAATTTCCCAGTTCGAGTTGCTTTATTTTGTTTTGGTATCAAATGGCTGAAATAACATGTTGGTCAAGTCTAAGGTACTGTGACATGTTGAAATCGTTTGTTCATTTTTATTCCTCTTCCTGGAACTTGTAGCCATATAAACAAAGGATTAACATCTCCCAACATTCAGCATCATATTTAAAAATGCAGTTCTCTGCAAATATTTCAGAAGGCAGAAGAGTGATGCAAATATAATATGAATAAAGGGATCAAATCAAGATCAGATCAATTTTTTTACTGTCCTAGACAAAAACTAAACATTAAAATAAAACAACAGAAACAAACAGAGCAAGGCATAGAAATATATCACCATTGATGGTGAAATCAATGGGTGATCAAAGTCTGATTAATTTTATAGTGTAACAAAATGTAGC
Organism: Pseudonaja textilis; assembly: GCF_900518735.1. Next base: position 618,643 of record NW_020769363.1, read on the forward strand.
TACGTTCAGTGAAATCCAATCATATTGATCCAACAATAACAGTTTTATATAAAACTGATCAGAGTTTCTGGGATATTTAGTCAGGTAACATGTTATGGCTCTATGAGTCTCTATAGAAGGGGCAATAAAGGGAATAAGGGAAAATAATCTGCAGTGAAAGGCTATCACATCTGAACCGGGGCTCAGTCTGCCAGGCTAACTTTTATTTATTTCAATTTAAGTGCCCCCTGACCCCCCAAACTAATTTTAGGCAGATCACAATCTAAAAATAATACAAAACAATACAAAACAAAACAAGATGGGATTCAGTTGCTCAGTACAAAAATTATAGATAAAGACACATCCAACAAGGGGTTCCATCTACCTTAACCAAATCCCTGGGAGAAGAACCGGGTCTTCAGCGCCTTACAGAACACCAAATAGGGTAGGAGCCCACAGGTTCCAGCGGGCAGGCACAATGACATGAAGTCACATTCCCTGGGTCCCAGTAGGTGGCGGTGTTTAATTGAAAGAACCCTGAACATGCCTCCTTAGCTGGTATGTGCCATCTAAGCAAAAACCATGAAAGGCAAGACAGTCCTTCCACTAACCTGGATTGGTCCCAATGCCCTACACCTAACCTTTGAGTAGACATTATGGGGTGTTTTTTAGGGAGGGGGGGATCTGGCTTGCTGGCAGTTACTCTTTCTGTTAAGAACCTCTAGCCAGCTACAAAACATTCAACCTTGATTCTGCTACATTCAGAAATGATGTATGTAAATGATGTTCTCTACTTACAGGTCACTACATTGTCAATAAACCCCAGGCAATAACTCCATCTCGGACAACACTGCTGCAAACAAAACCATTTCATGAAAAGAAAACTCTGGCACCCATCAAAATCACCACAAAGAAACCTGTCACTAAAAAGATGCATGTGCAACCACAGACAAAATACAAGAGCACTACCGTTACCGTCTATAAAAGTAGAACTTCTACCACTACGCAGATCCTTCCTTCAAGAAGAGGACAGAAACCTACACGACCTGCACCGGAGAAATGGCAAAAGCCCTCTCTAGTGCAGGGGGTCAAAAAAAGTGACTTAGGGTCACATGCTTGTAACAGCGAGACCTGTAACATGAGAGGAGACTGTACTGTGGAAAACCATAGAATAAAGTGCAATTGCATGCTGGGATACAGTGGTGACTACTGTGAAAAAGAGGAACCAAAGTCTACGGCTGGCTCCATTGTTTTGAGTGTCATTACTGTCTTACTATTTATTATGTCAGCTGCAGGGATCTTTATCTACTTTAGGAGGCAAAGATCACGTCTAAGGTAAGTTTCTTTCCTTCTTTCAAATTGACCCATATTCAGTGATGAAAATAAGCGAATGCAATAAATTTCTCTGCTACCTGGCCAATAATAAAATTAGTGTCTGCTTTTCTGTATTTCCCCCTTGAAGGACTAACATTTTGGAATTAAGAATTGATGTTTGACATTAGAGTGTAATTCTACTAACTGTAACTTTCTCACTCTATTTTTTTTTTATTATGTACATACTTACTGTATTTATAAGCACTTTTTCCACAAGGAGTTTGGGATGAGTGGCATTTAAAATAAATTGTAGTACCTTGCTCTATTAGTCAAGTGAATTCTGCCTGATAAGATTCTTCACATGTGCTACCAATTGCATTTTTAGTCCTACTTAAGTAGGTATTCATCTAGTTAGGACTGCATTTGCTGCTAGAAAGTATGAAGCTATAAACTTGGAAGTAGACCACCCAATAGGTGAAAGGTTATACAAATATTATGAAGGCATGAGATTGTCTGTTAAAACTCTTGAATGCTATCTAATTCAAAACCCAGTCCTATCCAGTCAGTATACTTGCTGAATTCTATTTTCAGGTGACTGTTGACCTATGACAACGAACATTTAGTTTCATGTTGAATGTGATCTATGTATCTGAGGGGACTAGGAGGCAAGGTTTCTCTCTCATGGTACCTATCTATGGAATTATCTTCTCCCTAAGATTCAACAGGCTCCAACCTTGTTAGACTTTGAAGACTTTGAAGTCCTGTCTGTTCACTCGGGTCCAAGATGTTAGCTGTGTTTGTCCTAGAAATAGAATAAAATAAGCTGGAAGGGACCTTGGAGGTCTTCTAGTCCAGCCCCTGCTCAAGCAGGAGAACCTATACCATTAAGTACCACCATAAGTGTCTGTCTAGACTCTTCTTTAAAACATCCAGTGATGGAGCACCCATGATTTCTGGAGGCAAGCTGTTCCACTGGTTAATTGTCTTCTCACTGTTAAGAAGTTTCTCCTCCTCCAGGTTGCTTCTCTAGTTTCCAACTATTGTTTCTTGTCCTGCCCTCTGGTGCTTTGGAGAATAATTTGACCCCCTCTTCTTTGTGGCAGCTCCTCAAATACTGGACTAGTGCTATCATGTCACCCCTAATTCTTCTTTTCTTTAGACTAGCCAAACCCAAATCCTGCAACAGTTCTTCATATGTTTTAGTCTCCAGGCCTTTGATCATCTTAGTTGCTCTTCTCTGAACTTTCTCCAAAGTCTTAACATCTTTTTTGTTCTGTGGTATGGTGACCAAAATTGGTTGCAGTTTTCCAGGTGTGGTCTTACTAGGGTTTTATAAAGTGGTACTAGTATTTCATGTGATCTTGATTGTATGCTTCTGTTTATACAGGAGGTGTTGCCTATGTTGGTGTGCCTCAATTGTGTGTTTGCTGTTCTTGATCTTTGTTTATTTTTGTTATTGGAGACATTATAGTTCATGGAGTATTGACCTATGCGTAGGACTATGAAGTTGTCTTGAAATAAACAGCAACTATGGCCTTTATGATAGTGCCAACATGATATTGGAAGGGGAATGTGATAATAGAACTGATATGAATGTAAAATCACAACTCTGAAAAAAATTCTGGCACTTAAATTGTTAGAATTCTGTCTCTCTTTCTCAAAGGGCATCAAGTACAGGGTCCGATAAAACATTGGCCATCTATCAGAAGGATAACCAACCAGAAAGAGACAGCTTTGTTGAAGATGAAACGTGCATCAATGCAGCTTATGACCCAGGCCAGGTAACAGCTTCTGTAACATTTCAAAGTTGTATTTCAGTTCCAAGCACGTACACTTGGTAGCTTTCTCTATAATCTTGAATGAATTATAGCCCCTTTATATTTAAATATAATTTAAATATATTTAAGTATTAAAGGATATTTAAACCGTGTGCGGTTGTTTTGAGTTGAAAAGTTTTAGAATGGCAACCTCTCTTTGCTTAGAGAAATTGATTTGGAGACTGATTAAAGGATAGTTTGCCACTTAAATTAACTGCATCTTATTTTGCAAAGCAAAGAATTTCTCTATAGACATTGATTAGAGAACTCAAATGAGCATACCCTGGCTGCAGGATCTCGGATAATGAAAAAGAATCTAAACATGCAAAGAATGTAATAGAAAATGTTGAATCTTGATTTTTTTTTTTAAACAGGAAATGTCAACTCCTCTGAAGACAAGGACAAGCACAGATTTGTAAGAAAAACAAACTGTTAGGTCTAAACCTCATGCTGTCTTCTCCAGCTGGAAAACAGGAATGATTATGCAGAATTACAGAATAGGAATTTCTCAGTGTCGTATTTATTATATTAAAACTCAATCTTTTAGTGTTCATTTTAAATAGCATTTTAAAAGCTATTTAAATAGCATTTTAAAAGCCAGCTGAAAGTAGCAAACAGGGGGAGATTCCGCTGATAGCATGAGTTAGATTCTGATTTTACAGTGGTGTGGAGACCCAATGAAATGAACTCCAATCACTTCTAGAGGCCAAACGGCATATCTGGATCCAGTACTCAACTAGCAGCAGTTGACAAGTTGTTATAGTACTATGCCTAGAATCGCATATCAGCTTTGCAAATGAAGGATAATATATGATTGTATGAAAAACCAAATGCGCAATAATTTTTTTGGCTCAAATGACTTTAAGATCCTACAAGAATCCAGCCCTTTGAATAATATGATTTGTATCTGAGACTACTAAACTTTACTAATCCCTCTTTCACTGGCTTTTATGAATTCATGAGCTTAGATGCAAGACGCAATGCAAAACATCTCTTCATGGTTTTTCCCTTTCATTAAAATATCAAATAGCATTTCATTTCATTTTTGCAGGTGTATTTCTTGGAAAGATTTATATTTACACTGGTCTCTACTTTCCATTCGCCATTAATGACTTACTGTGGCTTAAGTGGCAAATCCTTTGAAAAATTCCACTCCTTTCTCTTTTCTCGCTTCTTAGAGCCTTCAGCGCTGTCCCAACAAGGTCCTGAAACTTTTGGTGGGTTTTCCAGTTTTTCCACTAATGCAGTATTGCTCTTTAAAATAACCAACACTGTTTAGATCAATTTTGGGTCGCCAGCACAGCACAGCACAGCACAGCACAGCTCTCTTTCCCAACAAGCTTATAATGTAAGTAGATATAGCTTCATTGCAGAAAAATAGGGGATTTGGAGAATTAAGAATAGGGGATTTTTCTCACCAATATTATTATCAGTCCATAACAGCATCAAACTACACCATTGGTAGAAGATTATAAAGCATTGCCAGAGTAGGAGGAAGAAATATACAAATGCCCATATGGAAGACAATATTGTGTAGTTTCAAGTTACTTCTTGGGGGCACTACTAGAAGTAAGATTTTCACACTGTGTTGATCATAACGAAGTAGCATATGCTGTCCTGTGAAATCAGCCTTGCCTGTGAAAGTACACAACAATATCTTTGAAGAGCTTTCACCTTCCAGTTTTTTTAATTGGTAAAAGGCATAAAACTATATCTGGCCTGCCATTTCTTTTGGGTACAAGATACTTTCTAAGTATGAGAGCAGTTCCAGAGTTTGCTTCCACCCTTATTGACTTACAGTTGTTAGCATGGGACCATCAAACTTGCTTACATTGGGAAACAGTAGCTATGCCAGAAGAATATGTTAGGATCATTTATATCAACAAACATGATGATTCTAAAGTACCTATAGAAATAGGCAACAACTATTAGAAATCATTTCATGATCAGTGTGATGAAAGAGATCCTTTAATATAGAATGAATGAATGAGCTGGAAGGGACCTTGGATCTTCTAGTCCAACCCCTTACTCAAGCAGGAGAACCTATATTATTTCAGATAATTTCTCCTCAACATGTTTTGTTTGTTGCTGGTATTAAGAGTATCAGTCTTTTCCAATAATGGGAGCTGGCTTGGGAGCTGCACTATGTTGATATTACAGCTTTAGTACATTTCGCATGCTGATGTCCGTGTATTGATTGTCTTGCTAAGTAGCTCCCCATCTTGACCATAAATGAATAGGTTAGAATTGTTACTGTTTTACACTGAGATAAAGTTCATCCGTGTAAAAGAATTCAAATATTTAAGCTCGTCTGTTTTACTATCAAGGAAGTGCTGTTTTAATGCTTCAAAATAGTCCACCCACCTTGCTCCCTAGTGCTGCACCAGGATACAAATGCAAATGTTAGTTCAAGCAAAGCACATTAAACAGAAAGGATTAGTTTTCATCCCTAATCCTTAGTCCTATCCACCCACACCCCTAGCAGAAATGCCAGTTGGGTGTAGCATATTTAATCTTGAGAAGAGAGGGCTATTCTCAGATATTTGAAGGACTACCACATGCTTTCTCTGTTTTAAAAAGGGTTTAAACCAGTAAGTCACATTAAAAGAAAAAAACAGTTGACTGTAGGCCTTAGTATGAGTTACTTTGCCATCTTAGCTACTTAGCATGGGTTCCCTATCCTAAAGGGAAGGGATATCTCCTTGAATATCTAGCTCACAACTTCAGGACTTTGGGGCATGTATTTTTCTCAATCCTATTTTCTATTAGACGAGTTGATTTAATTAGAGGTGTTTAAATTGAGGTTTTTGTACATGAAATCTATGTGCATTTTTACTGAGCTATAGATATTTTTCCTCTTCCCTCAGCCCTTTCCCCTGCCTCTCCTGCCAGATGATAAACACGGTGCTTTCAACTGTGCTTTCAATGTTGGTTAAATGCTTTACCAACATTTTATTCAGAATTCTTATTAATAAATGAAAGAGAGTCATGCCTGGGGTATACAAAGTGCATATTGCAACTGAACTGCTATCAGATCCAAAATCCATTGACTTTGGACTCTGGCCTGTTATGAAACTCTCAAAAAATCTATTAACAACACACAAGGATTCTTTCTTACTTTGTTTACAAGCATCTGATACTGCTTTTAATGTTATCCTGGGATTAGACTGGGAATCACTAAGGGAAGTTGAAAATAATGTGTGTGTAACTACAAAAACATTTTTTTCCCATAAAGGAAGAAGGCTTTAAAAAAGTAACTTGCCTTAGAAAATAAGTATATGGCTGTGATAATGCCTCAGTATTAAAATAAAAATGCTTCTTAGAATTCAACATTTTCTACTTTTACAATATATCCATTTTGAAGGGTACAGCCAGATGGCCACGTGAAAGTCCAACCCGAAAGCCTTTGAGCTAGTAGAAGAGTAAATTGATTCACTTGTCAAGTTCTATTCCGGAGGTCTCCAAACTTGGCAATTTTCAGACTTGTGAACAGTCTAGCTGAGGAGTTCTGGGAGTTGAAGTCCACAAGTCTTAAAGTTGCCAAGTTTGGAGATCCCTGTGATCTGTTCTGTGACAGTAACAAGACCAGGAATCAGTGTATTTCTGAACATTTGAATGTGAGACAATTTGAGGAATGTGGAGGAGCTAAGTTGGAGACAAACTCTTTATCTTCCATTAATGTGGCTGCCATCCCAAACATGCATGCTTTTGAATTGGCTCCATGATTTATATAATACATTAACTTTATGAAGTCATAGGTCTGCAGCACCCTTTTTACTGTCCCTTCTTGGATATGGTTCCTTAACCAAAAGTGGAGGCTTACCTATAGCTCTTGGTACTTTCCTTTAAGTTGAACCAGTCATTATTTCCATGTTTTTGGAAGCTGAATTTAAAATCCATTACAAGCCAGAAGTGACAACCACTCTTGTTCTGAAGAATGGAGTTTATCTCTCTATCCCTGGTTAATCAGCTACAGGGAAAGAAGGAAGTACGATGGCAATCTACTAATCCTTTACAGTGGCATGCACACAGAGATATATTCAATAAACTCTGAGCGGAAAAGGGTAGGGTTGTGCTGTAAAGTGTGATTCCCACCCTACCTTTTGGTGATGAAGACATTAATGGTAGGTTGGGCAATCCATTTATTTTTATGTAGAGTGTCGGAGCCCTTTTGAAGTCAGACAAGTTAATTCTGGGAACACTATCCATTTTTTCTGTTATTCTGTCTCAATGCAGCAGTACTTGTCACATCAGAAAGTTGATTTTTTTTTTCATTTGCCTTCTTTCTCCTAGCTTGCATCTTAGGGTTTTATATCTAATATCTCATTTCAAGAGAAGACCTGCTTAACTTCTCTTTTTCCATGATGTTCCAATTCAACAGTGAAAAAAGTAAGGTTCTACATTTAGGCAAAAAAAAATCAACAACCAAATGCACAGATATAATGTAGGTGGCACCTGGCTCAATAGTAGTAACCGTGAGACAGATTTTGGAGTCCTAATCACTGAAATAGGAACCAGCAGTGTGCTGCAGCTGCCAAAAAAAGTCAACACAGTTCTACGCTGCTTTAACAGAAGGATAGAATCAAGATCATGTGAAGTGCTAATATCACTTTATAATGCCTTGGTAAGATCACACTTGGAATCCATCTTTTGTCACCACAATGTAAAAAAGATGTGGAGGCTCTAGAAAGAGTGCAGAGAACAGCAGCAAAGGTGATTAGGGGAGTGAAGGCTAAAACATATAAAGAACAATTGCTAGAATTGAATATATCTAGTTTAATGAAAAGAAGGACTAGGGGTGATCTAATAGCAGTGTTCCAGTACCTCAGGGATAGCCATGATATTCTCCAAAGCACCTGAACGCTGGACATGAAGCAATGGATGGAAACTAATCAAGGAGAGAAGCAATCTGGAACTCAGGATAAATTTCCTGACAGAACAATTAATCAGTGGAACAAATTGCCTCCAAAAGTTGTGAATGTTCCAACACAAAAGAGATTGGACAACCATTTGTCTGAAATGATGTAGAGTTTCCTGGCTGAGCAGGGGTTGGACTAGAAGACCTTCAAGGTCGCTTCCAACTCTGTGATTCCTATCCTAACCTATCCTATCCTATGTTATCACTCACAACCAACTATTTTCTTCTATGATCTTGCACTTGAAAATAAGAATTCATAGAGTCAACATTATTATTTCTGAATCAATGTCTCTGATTGTGATGTTAGTTTCTTAGTGACATACCTGTAGGATGGGAAGGAAAGAAGGGGAGGGGGAAAGATGTTAAAAGAGAGTCCCAAACAGACATTCTGATTCTTTCAAAGGAGAAAGAAAGAGGGGAAGAAGTATTTTATACCAGATCTACCTTTTTGCATATAAAGTGGTACCTCAATTGCTCTAAAAATAATTGAATTTGGTATTTGACGCATTTTGACGCAAAAATGTTGTCCCGGTACTCGTTTGTTTGTTTGACTCATTTGCTGAGGCATGCAAAGCTAGAAGTTGTCAATCTTGGCTGCCTTGTGACTCACTATCCTTTCTGGCCAAAACAAAGGATCACTTGTTAAGTCACATGGTTTGTTTTCCACTTATCATTTTTAATATTCATTGTGCCTCCCAGAACCAATTAACAACAAATACCAAGGTACCATTGTATTTGTTTCGGTGCCTTTGAATCAGTGTTGACTCCTGACAACTGCCTGGACAAGTCCCTGAAGTTATTTTGGCAAAGTTTCAGAAGTGGGTTGCCATTGCCTGCTTCCCAGGGCTGAGAGGGAGTGACTGGCCCAAGGTCATCCAGCTGGCTTTGTACCTAAAGAGGGACTAGAATTAAGGGCCTTCCAGTTTCTAGTCTAATGCCTTAAACCCTACACTCAACTAGTTTTCCTTGACAGCAAAAAAAAAAAAGAAAAACAACAGAGTTACTATACCTTTCATTTAAAATAATCACAATGGTTATACAGCCAAGTGCTAGCGGCTAGTGTGTGTGTGTGTGTGTGTGTGTGTATGCACACACACCAAAACTGAATTATTGACAACAATGCATGACTTCAGAAATTGGAGGACAATTGAATCACAGATGCCCCCATCAAAATCAAATCACTCTTACTGAACCACTATGAAATACAGAAATCAATTATACAATAGTTTGTTTACAACATGGTGAGAACTAGAGAGGCAGAAGCAGCAAGCTTGGCATTAAGGTGCTGATATCTGTAGGTGAGGGGTGTGAATTGGCCAGCTGCAGAATCGGCTAGCCAGCTTTCTAGTTGTTGGAGTAGGTAGGGTTAAACTACGACTTCCTTTTCTCAGTTGCTTTGAGATTTGGAAAAGCTCCACTGCATCTTTGCCGACTGTACAATGTCTGCTATTTGAAAAATGAAATAACTGGTAAAATATTAACATGACATAACTGTATGCTGTTCCCAGAAATTGCACAACGCTGCCACTTTTCTTTTGGGGACTTTGACTGCCCTTCCCAGTTACATTATAGCCATATTTTATTGAGGAACCTAGACACCTTTGCTCAGGGGCGGGTGGTGGCAGTTCTCATCCCTCTAAAGATGCAAACTCACTTCCTAAAGCTATCATCATCAAGCAGAAACTTGATTGCCTTTTGAACTGCAGAGGTTTTGACACTGCATTATTTATCCACCGTCCATCATACAATATATAGACACACATGCACGCATTTAGCTAAAAAGTATTTTTGCAAGCAAGAAGCATTTCTTTTCATTTTACCACACCTTTATTGATAGAGCTCTCAGCCCTTGCATAGTATCTAACTCAGACAACCAAGGACTCAGTAAACGGAACACAAAATAAAACAGTATCTTGAATTCTTGACTCTTGAGTCGAGTAGCGAGGGAGGATGGATGATCTTCCCTTCTGTCAGGTGTGGTGAGTGGACATTCTTTCACCTAGACGGGCTTAGTTCTTGAGCCACCTAGTACTTGGGCAGAGATGGTTGGTCTCTTGAGGATCGGGGGGGGGGGGGGGGGTGGGGGGGGGGGGGGGGGGGGGGGGGATTGTGTGTTTGTGTGTGTGTGTCCTAGCCTTGGAGCAGGGATTTCAAACTCGATTTCATTGAGGGCCGCATCAGGGTTGTATTTGACTACAGAGGGGCTGGGAGGCATGACCAGGTGGGCATGGCTAGCTAGTCATTCGTGTGGGGGCGCCTGTGGCCGAGCACTTTGCCAGTGAAAGTGGGCTCCCGAGCTCCATTTTTGGCTGCGACAGCCTCCAGCGAAAACGGAGCTCGGGAGGGCTGCACGTGGCCCGAGCGAGCTCTGTTTTTACTGGCAGAGGTGCCGCAGGTCGGTCTTTTGCTGTTTCCAGGGTGGCCCCATGGGCCAGATCTAAGCACCCCATGGGCTGGATCTGTCCCCCAGGCCTTGAGTTTGACACCCCTGCCTTGGAGAAAGGATCAAGAAGGAGCAGGTAGGGACATCTGCCTGGCCCTGGCCCTGTGGAATATCAACTCCCCAAACAACATCTCTGCTGAACATCTCTGTTTTCTTCTGGAACACCCTCCAAATCTGACTGAGTCAACAGGCCCGGAAGTTGCAAAAGAATGGTGGTCTGAGGAGGGGCCTCCATTCTTCATAATACCTGACTCTCTCTCTGTCAGCCTTTTAACAATAATATCCATTTTTCTATATTTTATTTAAATTGGTTTGATTGCATGCTGCTAAGAGTCACAATTTTGTGAGGTGGGCAGCCATATAAATAAGATGTACACTTACATACATAAATACATCAGGATGGTAACAGGCAGAGGAAGGTATGACAACCCTCAGGAACCCAATGTTTGCAAGTAGACCCACTCTACGGCCCTGGGTTATGTATCATTTGGGTTATAAGCAGTGTTTCTCAAGCAGCTACTCGAAAGATTTTCTTTGTCATCTTTTTAAATGGGAGAAGAGTATACCCCTGTCAACTCAGGATGCAATCATTGTACATTAATTGACATCACAGATGTATATTGGAGGAGGCAGAGACTTCAAAAGTGGTTTCCAAACTGAAATTTTAATATAAAAGAGGGGAGAAAAGTATGTACAGAACTGAAGAATAATCAGTTAAACTTAAAACTACTGAATTTTAATTACATTTAAATGTAAACAAAATAAAATCACATTACCTAGGGAGTGGAACGCCTCACCATTCAAAAATCACTTTTTGAAATTTCAGTTTTGAAAAAGACTTGAAAAAGACAGCTTTTTAGTTAACCAGGTATTTAAAACAAATGGAAAAGACAGAGATGACATACCCCAAGATCCTATGTTTGTTGATCCCTTTATTGTTAAAATGTAAATACACTGTGAAATGGTTTAATTTAGTTCAGAAATATATTTCAATAATGAAAGGCTAAAAACCTAATAAAAGTAAACACCAGATCTGTAGGCCAAAAAGAAGCCTGACTCCTTACAAAATTAAGGAGAAAAAAATGTTTCAGACCAAACACAAAAATACAATAAGTAAAAGAATCAATAAGGAAAGAAATTCACAAGATTTAAGGGCTACATGTATAAATATGGCCACTCTAAATCAAATGCAATCTGTACCTTGCATAATTTAGCTGCCCTTGATTTTAGAGATGGTTATTATTATACTTGGATTTCAGTTTCAGGAAAAAATTATAGTATTTTCAGCAGCATTTCACCCATGTCTACCAATCTTTCAGCTCAATGTATTTTAGTATACTATAGCCGAAAGTTACCCTGCCCATTATTGCATGAACAGAAAGTTGCCCTGCCGAAAGTTGCCCTGCCGAAAGTTGCCCTGCCCGTTATTGCATGAACAGATTAAAAACTAATACAAGTTGGTATTCATATAAATCTTAAAAATACTTCAGGATGTAATTAAGCTTCATTGGTAACTTACTTTGCAGAACATATCATTTTAGTAAGCTAGTGTTCCTCCAAATGTTTAGCTTTATTGTGAGGGGAAAAACCTGATGATGATTAAAATAATCTTAAGGCAGAGATAAATTGCCTAATAGCTTTGCAAAAATAACTCTACTTGTTCAAACATTTTTCTCAAAAATCACTGTAACTGTTCACATAATCCAAATTGTATCATTACACAATGATTCCATTTCAATGTTTGTTTGTCTTTTGGGTGTTCAGACCTTAATTTGTGGCATAATGTTGTAGGATGTTGTTATGTTCCCTCCCCCAATGATGGATTCCTGTGCCTTTAATTAGAACCTACCCATTTGTAAACGTAAATGCTTTAGCGTGATTTGTTTGGTGTGCTAGGACAATCTGTGATATTGTCCCCTTATTACATTCCTTATTTAAAATAATATTTTTCCTTGTCATAAACAGAAAACGTGAAGGCAAGTGGTAATTTAGCTGCTTTTCCCATCAAGGTAATAGACACTGACCAACTTCATTTTAACACTGCAGGCACAATATCTGAAGAAAAATGGAAGAACCCCCGCAGAGGAGACAATCTAGATTCTAGAAGCATCCTGGCCATGGGGAGAAGAACAGCTGAGTAATTCAAAAGCTATCAGAAGTGGGCCATACCAGGTAGCAGCAGCCTCTTGGTAGACCTGGCTGATCACAAGAAGGCTAAGCAAAATTGTATTTGATTAGTATTAGAATGAGAGATCACCAAGAAATCTCCAGAGTATAATTTAGATTGAGGAAATGAAACACACACACACACACCCCTAAGGAAGACAATCACAACCCACCTGCCTTGTAGTTAAGGAAATCACATGTTTATAAAGTTATCAAGAGTTGAGCTCACCCCTTAGGAGCTATTCTAAATGTTGCACATACAGCAGAATGCAGGGCTGTGCAGAAAAGCTCTGTGTGATGTTTCCACTTACTAGTTTTCCCTCAGTTTGGAGTAAGAAAATTGCTTTCCAAATTTTTATTGAAAAGGAAAGAGATGAAATTCTCATGGCAGAATGGGATACCCTTGCACTTCTTTTAGTGAAGAGGTGGCAAAGGAGCATACAACTATCCTATCCCTTACTAGTCAATCTTCTCAGGAGCAGACTGCACACTGCTGGTTCTCACACTGAATCCCAGAATAGAGCATTATGAAGGAACCACTCCCCTTGGGCTTTTTTTTTTTTTTACATTTTGGAGAGTGGAGAGACTTCTAAAAAAAAATTTAAAAAGAGATTTCTGCAAACTCTATTGGCTGGACAATGAAGCAAGCTTAAAACACCATCAAGAAAGAACTTTCCAATCACCCGAAATATGAGAAAAAGAATAGAAACTTCTCTTTGTGAGGGGAAAAAAACCCCTTTTGATAAATTACAAGGCATGTTTGGCACAGCCTTAGCAGAAAGTCTTAAGAGCAAATTATCTGCATTCAAGTATCATATCTACACACAGTATATAAAACGTATCTGTGCAACTGACTGTGATTTCCTTTCTTCACATGAATGTATACACCAGAGGTCTTCAAACTTGACAGCTTTAAGACTTGTTGACTTCAACTCCCAGAATTCCTCCTCCAGTCATGTTAGCTCAGGAATTCTGGGAGTTGAAGTCCGCAAGTTTTAAACTTGCCAAATTTGAAGACCCGTGGTATATACCTTCAAATAAATGTGGATAAGTTTCACCTGCAGCTTTCCCTCCGTGTCTGAATAATTAAGTAATAGGATTATAGCCTTGTGTGAAAAGTTACGTGGAATCTCTTATAAGTCTCCCTTCAGCTTTTCATCTGACAGTAAAAAAAGGAAACACTTAAGAACTCTAAGCACCGCTGTAAAAGCAGTTTTTAATACCCAGCAGGACAATCTTATGCATAGCTGGTCAGCAGTACGCATTTGTTCATAAGAGGTTTCTGCTCAGTTCAGTGTGGATTGCTTGCAATTTAAATTTCTGTTCAGATCTTTTGCAAGAATTTAGAATATTTTTTAAGTCCTGCTTTTATTTACTAACCAGGTGGCTCACTTGAGAGGATCCTTAGCCTACTTCATCTCCAAACTCCTAACAACACAGGCGCCGGTCAAAGGCATGATTCATTCCATTTGTATTTTTTTTTTCTGTGTGCAATGACTATAATATATGTTGCCTAAGCAGTATACCAGCATCCTGAGAAAATACATAAATCAGGTATTGTTCCAGAGTCTCAGTGGTTCTTTCATTGATTCATTGGTCAAGAGGGAAGGAGAAATATTACATTGGTAAGAGGACATTCATGGATGGGCATTCCATAGTACAATAACAAGAATTTTCCTCCTTGCTTTGGCTTTGTGCAAATTCTCAAGTTTAGGGCTAAACATCTGTGTCACAGGGAAGCTTGCTCTCGCTTCTGCTCCTACTCCACGTCCTCTCCCCTTCCAGTACATCCAGAGAATTGCTGTAGGATCTGGGCATGGGGTTCCGGGATTGCCTGGGAACTGCTGTGCTGCTGATGGGGGCAGAGATGGCGCCAACATTTGACAGACTCTGTTGGTTGGAATTCTTGGAATACTTGGAATTCGTGGCGCTTTTCTTCAATCTCAACTCTTTGCAGCATTGGCCAAAGCTAAAAGTTAGAGAGATGCCTCCAATAATTTCCAGGCAGCTCCCTAAGTATCCAAGGACCAAGCAGTAGGCCACCCGCAGGGTAGTGGATGGAGGAGAAGGTAAGTCATACAATTCGTAATTGTACCACGAAACTGCAATCAAACTCAGCAAGCCGGAAACAAAGAGCACCAGGCCGCCTAGCCCCGCGAGCAAATGGTGGGGCATTTCCTGCCAACATCGCACACCCAAAGAAGTCACAATCAGCCCCACGACCGTGACTGCCAGAGAAGAGGGCATGAGCCCTCTGGCCACTTGCACGGGCAGCTGGTCAAAGTAACCAAGGGTGTCTTTGATGTTGCATTCGTTTGCGCGGGTACTCATGCGCTCGTTGCAAATATCCCAGATCCCTTGGTGCTGAATCAGATCTATTGACATGTCAAGGAATCCAGTCACATCTCTCCAGCTGGGGGCCAGCGTGCTTGTCAGGTTCAAGACAAGGCCACAGGGACCAAGCACAATGCCCACGATCATGGGAGTCGGAGTCCGCATGCTGCTGACCAAGCAATCAAGCCCAAGAAGCTGTTACGGAAACCAGAAGAGGTTTCACCTTCTAAGTTGGCCTGCCTAGCTAAGATTCCCTGCTAGGCATCTGTTGGTGATCTCTGCTGAAAAAAGATTCTGGATTAGGATTCAAGAAATCCGGTCAGTCAGGACTCAGGTTCCCCACATATAAGCCCCACATTTACTGCAGAATTCCTTTAACCTTCCTACTCTGCCCGTAAAAGAAACTACAGCGAACAGTTGGGTTGCTCTATTTCTCACAATTGCTTAATTCTAAATTCTGTCTCCCTTTCCCAGTGCTAAAGAGAATGTTTTTCTCCTTCCTTCCCCTGTAATCAGGAACGGCTCCAAAATATGGTACGTTTTACTTCTCTTGAGTCACTGCCAGGAGTGCCCACTTCTAAAGTGTAATTTTGGAGGGACCTTCCCAACAAGGAAGGTCAACGGCAGCCTGAGGGTTTTTTTCTTCCCGTTCAAGTTTAAAGATGGTTTGAAGATCCCCCTCCTGAAATCCTGAAGCTCCCCCTGACTTGGAATCAGACATCAAAAGAGAGCAAACATTTACCTGTCCGCTTGCTCAGTCCTACTGCAGGCACACCTGTGACGTCCATTGTCTTCCCTCCTCTATGTACCCAGCTAAAAGCACTCGGCTACTTCGACCGAAACTTCTTTGTATACAGAGAAACTGAACGCTGCTGTCGCCAAACTCGTTCTATGTTGTATTTTATAGGCAAAAAGGGGAGGGGAGGAGAAGTAAAACAGAAGTGGAACCAGGAAGGCTTTGTACCAGGTGTTGCCAAGTTGGTGACTTCAAGAAGGTGGGGTTTGCTGGAGAAGAACATCACACCTGCTTCTTTGTGTGCACGATACATAGTGATTTTTTTATTCTCCTGAGTAAAGGTCAGCTCTCATTGCTCAGGTTGCACAGCCCATCTAAACAATTAGCAATTTAAAGCATCATTGCTTGTGTAACTATTTTGAAAGATAAGCATGCTGGGCAGTTCAGATTGCACTAATGCCCTGAAAGGGAGAGTGAAACTGAGCTAAGGCTGCTCCTGAACCTGCCAAGGGAGAATAACTGTCGAAAGTGGGATGGGGAAAAGATAAGTGTTTTAAGAAACCGATTCAACCAATCTTTTGCCACTTTTTAAGAACCCTTTGGTGCACTATAGCTTTGATATATTTTTTAATTATTTCTCACTCTCATTCCCCCTGTCTTGATTTACCAACTTGCCAGCCAGCCAATGTAGCAGGAATTTAAAGAGCAGCTTCCTACCTAAGCAGATGCTGGCAGATACTCAAATTAAATGTGTTTCAGCTATTGATTTCTGCACACTAGGCAGGAACGCGTTTCCTTATGTCTTACCTGGTTGTTTAAACAATCGTTGGGAGGTCTTTATTTTGTGTTGGTTGTTTTTCTCGGTGGCAAATACACCTAGTTGCATCCCTTGAGTAAATCCTTGTTCAAAAAACCAATTCTGATGCTGGCAAGGAGCCTGGGTTGCTCTCCTGGGGATGTGCTGTAATAAGGGTCAGAATGGTGGGGGAGGGAAATTGATTGACTATTAGACAGTATTGCCATACTTTGGAAAACAAAGCCAAGGCAGAACGTTAGACTGGTAAAACCAGATTTAGAAAATCTTTTGTGTGAAGAACGTTGCATATACTTTCTAGATCGGAGAATAGGTTCCCCTTTTTCCCAACATAAGCCGGGTCACAGCAAAGCCTTTGAGTTGGGCTCAGCCCTTGGTGACTTCATGAAACCTTTGTGATACTTTGTGTAGGGGTGGTTTTTTTGGCAACAGTACTGAGGTGACCTGCCTTTACCTTCTCCCTGGATGGTTTTGACTTTCCCAGTCTAGCCTACAACCTAGCATTTCATGATGATTCCAGTTCATCCGCCTGGAATCCACACTGTATAATGGACATTAATACAATTGAACGAGTCCAGAGGTATTTCACGAGAAGAGTACTCCACTCCTCAGCTTGCAATAGAATACCTTATGCCACCAGGCTTGAAATTTTGGACCTAGACAACTTAGAACTACGCCGCCTACAGTCCGACCTAAGATTAGTATACAAAATTGTCCTCTACGGCGTCCTACCTATCAATGACTACTTCAGCTTCAACCACAATAACACATGGGCAAACAATAGATACAAACTCAAAGTAAACCTCTCCAAACTTGATTGCAGAAAATACGACTTCAGCAACAGAGTGGTTAATGCCTGGAACTCACTACCTGACTCTGTTGTTACATCCTCAAACCACCAAAACTTTAACCTTAAACTGTCTACCATGGACCTCACTCCATTCCTAAGAGGTCGGTAAGGGGCCGTGCATAAGCGCACCAGCATGCCTATCGTCCCTGTCCTACTGTTCCCATTTATTTGTACTCATTTATTATGTATATACTTATACCAGTTTATACTTATATGTTTATATGTTATGTTCATACTTAGATTTGTTTTCTCATACATGCTTGACAAACTAAACTAAATAAATAAAATAAATAAATGAATGTCTCCCATCTAAATACTAATGAGGTCTGCCCTTGCTTAGGGTCTCTAGATCAGCCAGATGCTGCCACCTAGCTAGCACAAGCTCCCATACTTCATCTTAAGGCTGTCATTTGTACTATTCTACACAGTTGCTGAGACTCAAACCATTGCTAATTTATCCCAATGGGGTCTTTCTGTCTGCTAACAGCAATGTGATAAGCAAAAATTAGACACAAACATCATTTCCATCGCTTTCATTTTTCTTTCGCTCAAAAAAAAAAAGAAGTCTACTATTAATTGCCTGGGTCTGCCAGTCGAGTTATAAACTAAAATTTTTCTATTTTATGTTTTAATCTGCATTCAATAAAACTGTCTGTATAATAATAATCACTTCTACCAGCACTAATTCTGTCTCCAAAGATTAAGTGGTAGGATAGACAGTAGCATTTGTTGATAATCATGGCAAGCACTTTGGACACTGGAAATGGCCTATAAATACATACATTGCTGAGCTGGGGTGTGTTTATTTTATACTGTTCCATCTATATCATATTAAACACTTGGAAGAAATGTGTAGAGGTAGATTGAAATCACCCATAATTAATTCTGTGGAAAAAAAACCCAAAGGGTTCATATTTCTATCATGATCAGAAGCATATAAAGCCCATCTAGATAAAAAATTACCCCATCTCTCCTTGCCTTAAACTTTGGCCTCTGTTTCATTCATTCATTTCCTGACTTCTTGTACTGTAGTCCAACAGACTATCAGCGATGACAGACGTTCTGCTTTCAACATCTCTATTCATTCTTTTTTGCTACAGGAGATAAATTCAATACCATTGGGATTAATGGGCAATGCTGCAAAGGATTATAGTGGATGATGTAGCTGGCATCTTGACACCAAGCCTTCCTTCCTTCCTTCCTTCCTTCCTTTCCTCCTTCTCCTCCTCCTCCTCCTCCTCCTCCTCCTCCTTCTTCTTCTTCTTCTTCTTCTTCTTCTTCTTCTTCTTCTTCTTCT